>JAODAL010007001.1:0-128911 GCA_025379985.1 Phyllomedusa bahiana
TTGTAGGTTATACCTGAGCGGTGTTGCCCTCTTGTGGTCTCTATATTGTGGTTTTTGTAGGTTATCCCTGAGCTGGTTTTCTGACCTCTATGTGGTCTTATATGGGGTGTTGTGGGTTTTATCCCCCTGAGTGGTGTCTGACCTCTATTTTGCTTTCTTTATGGGGGGTGTTGTGGGTTTATACCTGAGTGGTGTCTGCCCTTTCTATTTTGGGGGTATTTTTAAAAGTTTAAATCGAAAATTGTGTATTTTTAAAACCCTTGTGCTTGGTTATGTTGGCGGGGGGCCCCGTGAAAGCATGCCCTTTAATGTGTTAAGACTTTCCTTTGCCTCTCTCTATGGGAGGGGGGCCCCCACGGGGCAGTTTTCCCGAACTAAGGCCCCCAAAAACCCACCTCAAAGGACGACCACTGCCTTGCTAAAAAAAAATGGGGGAAAAGGGTTTGCTGGTTTGGGACAAAGAAAATGAAATCCAGACCAAAAAACCCCTATTGAGCATCTGTGGGGCATCCCCCAAAACGGGGAAGGGGGGAAAAGCGAAAAGGTTTCTCTAACATCCCCCCGGCCCCCATGTTTGCCCACCCATGGAGAAGTGGAAGGGTTTTCCAGTGGCTGCAACCTGTGAAGCTCTAGTGCCCTCCTTGCCCCAAAAAGAGAAAAAGGGCAGTGCTGGAAAATAATGGGGGCCACAAAAAAAACTTGACACTTTGAGAACAATTTGTCCGGTTTTCCCCTTAGGGGTGTACTCACTTTTTTTGGCCCAGTGATTTAGACATTAAACTGTGTCCCGAGTTTTTTTGAGAGCACCCCAAAATTTTTAAACTGTTATACAAGGTACACTGACTATTTTTACTTGTATCAAAGTGTTAAAATTTCAGTGTTGAAATCATGAAGGATTTTAATTTAATTATTTACAAAAATGTAAAGGGGTGTACTTACTGTTGTGAGGTACTGAGATTGCCATGCAGGAAAGTTTTTGGGGTCAAAATGGAATAAAAAATTATCAAAAAGTTCCATGCATTTTGAATTGGTACCGATAAAAACTACACCTCACCCTTTCAAAAAAAAGAGCTTTACATTTGGTTTGGGCTTTAAGTGCAAAAAATTTTTAAAATTATTGGGCTCAGAAAATGGTTTAAAGCAAAGCAACTTAAAAAAAATAAAAATGTGGGGCTTTCCCTTTAGATTCAGCCCTTTTTTATAAAATTTTTTGAGGGTTAAACACTCAATTTAAAGGGGGGAGGGTCCGGGGAAAGATCCTGCTGTTTTGCTCCGTTTCAGATCCCCCTTCCGGCCTACCCCCTCAGGTCCCCTCTTATCCTTTTTCTCCCCCTGGCAGCAAAAATGGTATCCCCAGTTATGGGGGTCCATGGAAAGGGCCCTTGTCTCCTCTTGGCTGCGAGGGTCCATGTTTTACAGCGCAGGGAAAGAGTTAAAAACATTCCCAAAAATTGAATTTAGACATCTCAATCTGGGGGGACGGGTTTGTCTTCGTCAGCTATCTTTAAATCCCCCTTATAGGGCCCCTCTTGCTCCCCCCCCCCCCCCCCTTGTCCCCTCAGCTTGGGGGGGATAGTGATACCGCACAAAATTTTTTTTCCTCCTGAACCGCCCGGGCCCCCTTTCTTTTTTTGGTTTATTGTTTCTTTTTTTTTACTTTTTGGGCTCCAACCTTTTTACATTTGATGGGTTTCCCTACTTTTTATTTTGTCAACTCTACCGAATCATGTATCTTTGAATCTATGTGCAGACTCTCTTATTTTGAAGGGCTCCCCCCGTTAAGAACACCCCCAACTGATTAGTCTTAACTTTGTAGATTTTGGGTTTGAATTGTCTTAAAACTGTTGAACTCTATTGCTTTCTTGTTACGATTTACGGAATTTAGAAGAAGGTGATCTTTTTTATCGAATGTATCGATTGGTATTTGTATTTTTTAAATAAAGCTTTTTTGAATTTGAAAAAAAATAAATAAAATAAAATGGTTTAAACATGGTGAAAACTAAAAAAATTTGTATATCAATGTTAATCTGCAAAGATAGATAATGTCTTTTTTCCAAAAGGGTGAACCTGTGAACCCCCCTCCCCCCCCCCAAAAAAAAAAGTGGAATTGTGTTTCCCCCCCCCATTTTCACTCCACAAAGAATTTCTTTCTAGTATCCCAGTACATTATGGTAATCATTAAAAAGTACATCTTGCCACACAAAAAAGCAAACCTGCATACTGCTACATCAACAGAAAAATAAAATTAAAGTTGTGGATCTTCGAAAGTGGGGAGAAAAACTACAAAAAAAAACTGCCTGTTACTAAAGGGGTTAATAGGGTAAAGAAGATACAAGAGGCCTATACCAAGAAATAGACATAAATTGGCAAAACCCCAGTTTGGCAGGAGCATATGCCAGTTTCAGATGTGGAGGTTTTGCCTGTACCTTCGTATAGCAAATAAAAACTTTTAAAAGTTTCTACATTTCTGCAAACACACTATTGATGCTTGTAGCCATCTCCTGACAGGTCTGTTTTAGTCAATCCTTATGTTCCCTGTGAATTAACAATTCTAGAGCCTCTTCTCTTAGGGTAAGTTTACACGGCGATTTTGGTTCCAATTTTGGATCCATGTTGGATCTAAAAATCGGATCCAAAAATGCTGCAGTAATCGGATCCAAAACAGATCCAACACAAATCCAACACGCAGCAGGATTGTACCCTATAGTTTAAAATTGGGCTCCTGCTGCGTCTTTCGGACCAAGAATTGACATGTCAATTCTTGGGACGGATCCGAAAGACGAAGTGAGACGCACATCGGTGATCACTTGTGTACACGCCGATGCGTGTTTCTAATAAAAAGCTATGTAAATCACAGTGCTATTTATTTGATATGTGTTTGGGTCTGTTTGGAGTCCGACAGATGGACCCAAAGACTTATCGAAAAGCGTATGTACAGCTTACAGGCTATCTTTGGTTGTTGCTGATGTAGTAAATCCTTGTGTTCCCTGTGAAATACCAATTCTGGAGCATCTTCTCTTATATCTCTGTGTTGTGCTGTTCCTTTGTTATTCCTCCTAGAAATGTCTTACTGAATCAGGCAGCTGGGTGTTACCACTGCAGTGTTCAAAAGGGCGTGTCACACACTGACTTGATTGGACAATGCCAGACTAAGGCTTGGTCTACACAGCAAACATCAAATGCCGTCCAAAATCCGACAGCATTTTGACATTGCTGGAAAAGCCACGGTCAGTTTTTGGATTTGCCGTCGGTCCCGTACATTTGAATGTGCGGGAATCCGACGGAATATACAACATGTTGCATGTTCCGCCACATTTTAAAACCATCGGTAAAAAATCCATGTTGTATAGACTACAGCACGGATTTTTGATTGCTGTCTTTGCAGCACAGGTTACTGTCAGATTTTAGGCGGATTCAAAATACAGAATCCGCTAAAAATCTGGTGGAAAATATGTGCTGTGTAGACCTAGCCTAACGGGTAACACCCAGCTGACAGATTCAGTAATACATGTCTAGGAGGAATAACAGAGGAACAGCACAACTCGGAGATATAAGAGAAGATGCTCCAGAATTGGTATTTCACAGGGAACACAAGCATTTACTACATCAGCAACAACCAAAGATGGTCTGTAAGCTGTATGGTACAGAAAAGGGAGAGCCCCAAAAAACCCATTAAGGCTGTGCCCACACAGAAGGACAAAATTACTTTATTCAAAATCAAATCCGACCAGTTTTTTTAAAAACTTTTTTTTTTTCGTTTTTCTAAAACTTTTGGAATAGTAAAATTTTTCTGCCGTAAATCCAATTTTTTTTGTAAAACCACCCGATTTTGAAATCATCTTTAAAAAAATTTGGGGCTGTGTAAATACGGGCTCAGATTTTTTTGGATATTTGGGGGATGTTTAAAATTGGATTTTCAGCGTTTTCAATTTTCAAACCCATGTAAAAAATCCCAACTGAAAAAAAACGGGCCCGTTGTAGAGGGCCCTAATTCTAACAAGCTCCAACTTTAGAAAAAAAACTCCCACAAGGGGGAGGAAATTATGAATGGTAGGAAAATTAATGAGGAAGCTCATAAAGCCTCTATTATCCGGAAAAAAAAATTCCCCCATCGCAAAATCACTATTAAAATTTTAAAAAGGGGATGTAAAAACATATCAAATGTGCTTATGAAAAGTGCTTGTATCTACATTTTTTGGGAGAATCCATCCTCGGGGATTTTTTCCAAGGGATTTTAATTTTAAAAAAGTTACCCCTTTTTGAAGAAAAATGGGGAGCGGGACCCAAATCGAAAAAAAAGGACACGATAGAGCCCAGGGAACATTTGAAACATTCACCCTGGGGCCCGGGTTTGCCCCAGGGCTGTTTTGTATAACAACCTGCAGTAAACCCACCTGTGTGCCCCCTGACTCTGCCTGGTCATACGGACACAGAATTTAATGTTTTTTAGCATATATGAATTTGTTTAAAAACATTAAAAAAGTAAAAAAAAAAAAATGAAAAAATTTTTTATCCCCCCCAAAAAGAAAAAAACTAAGTGTGGGAAAAAAATAAAAAAAAAAAATGTGGTCTAATTGTTATTTGGGGGAAAAGGGTTGAATTGTGTAAAGAATCTTTTTAAAAAAATTATAAAATTCTGCAAAAAATGTAAACTCAAAAAAACCCCCCCAAAAAGTAAAAAATTTTCCCCGCATAAAAAAAAGGCCCTCATAAAACTCATCGTTGAAAAAAAAATTTTGCGAAAAGACATTTGCTGGATTAAGGCCTTTTCGGGCCTGGGGCTTTAAAAGGGGTTTCCCCCGTTTCCCAATGTTTGGGTTTTTTAATTTAAAAGATTTTTAAAAAAACAACAGTTTTTGCAATATATTTCATTACAAAGGCCCTACTGTTTTTGAGTTTTCCCTGTAATAGTAGAAACATCGCTTCCCCAAAATCACTATAGCAGCTGACCTGTTGATTTTAAATCTCACGGGCCTTTTTAAGGGTCTGAGGGCTCATCACCTTCGAATAAAAGGTTTCAAGCAGAGAGCCCCTCCCAAAACAGAAGCTTCTGAGGGGAGGGAGGGGGGGTCGGGCCCTTCTGTGTCTGTGCGGGCCTTTTTAAACCCCCGGGGGTGTGCCTGCTTCCTCCTGCTCTCTACCAGATTGAAAAGGGAGCAAGATGAGGCGAAAATTTGAATGTGACAGCGTAAACCCCGTGGGGTTTACTTTTAATAAAGGATGTGTCTGTGGGCCTTTGCCCTATTTTTAAAAACCCAATTTGGGGACCATTGAAGTTAAATCTTTTGCGTACTATGACACATCCTAAAAATAAAAATTTCCCAAAATTGCCCTGTGTCTGTTTTTTGAACAGGATTTGTTTGTTTCGGGAATGGGGGAATTTGTATGCTACAGCGGGGGTTAAAAACCACATGAAATCCCTTGTTTGGGCAAATTTAACAATCACAGCTTACCCAGCCCTCTCTCTGCTGTCCCCCTTTTGGGAGTGACAAAAACAGCTGATCTTTCCCCCCCCCCCCCCTGCTGATGAATTTAAGGGGAGAGCTGTCTGTGTGCTGAGGGGGGGGGGGAAAGGGGGAGGAGAAGAGGCAGAAAAAGGGGAGCAAAGCCCCCAATTCAAAAAACCCTTTGCTCCTTTTCCTTTGAAAGGGAAGGGGGTGAAAGCTTTAATGAAACAACTCCCTTTAAGGGGGTTTAAAGTTAATTTAAAAAGTGGGAAAACCCCAACCCAATTCCTTGTTAAAATGTAATGTAATTTTTCCCTTTCTTGTACAGGGTTTTTTTAGTAACCCCATCGGAATATAAAAAATTAAACCATAGGGTGGAAACCACCAGTTTTCCAAAAAATAATTTGGGGAAAAACAGGAACAATTCTCATAAAAAGGGCTTGTAACTGTTTAAAGATTTCCCCAAAATCTGCAAAGCATAGAGGTGTAACTTAAATCTCATCGATTCCAATACAATCCCAACATGACCAGGTCAATGATGTTTTATTAATAATACTGGTGACTTGTTAGGAGGTAGAATGTCTGATAGCAACTTACCTGTGCACCTACTATAGCTACCAAGACATAGTGCATTTTTTTGACGCAATTCAGAGTTTGGCTGCTTTTGTTGAGGTTTTTTTTTATGAAAAACACTAACCCTTTAATTTTTTGTGTGTAATATTATAAAATTTTATAATATAATATATATTTTATATATAAATATATATATTTTATATATATAAAACATATTGAGTTTTGTTCAAAAATAAATTAATTCTTGTTCATGGGGTAATAAAACCCCTTTTAAAAAAAAAGTCTTTTGTTTTTTCTTTTGGAGAAAAAAAAGTAATTTTTTTGGGGGGAAAAAGGGGGTTTTAATTTCTTAAAATGTCTATACAATACGTGCCCCCTATTCATTTAGCAAAAAGGTGAATCCAAGTCTCTTACCTTGAAAGATTATTACGCCAAGGCAGGCGGTTATTGTTGTTCCTGCAATTACTGCCAGGAAAAAGCCAACTGGACCAGCAGACAAGGCAACAAAAACCAGAAGTGATAGGGACAGGAAGGGGCGTTTATCCAAATACTGTCCAACAGGGGAGTTCATAAAAGCGACCACCTACAACAATATGAAAAAAGGTAGACAAGAGAAAATGAATGTAACAAAAGGTAATTGTGGTCTGTTTGTTGGGCGAGTTAAATCACTGGGAACATCGGTTGGTGTATAGAAACCTTTAGAGCACTGTCTCTGCAAACATTAACATCTAGAGGTAATAAAATTACTTATCAGTCGTTAAGGATTCTTATTGGGATTTTGAAGGAATAGACATTGTTGACCTGTCCTTGGGGCCACCAGCAGAATGAAGGAGCTGCAGTTCTTGGTTCTTCAACATTTATCCAGGAACTGCAACCCATCCTATAGGCGGCTGTGCCTTATACTGCACCTCAGCCCCATTTACTGGACCAATACAGCCATTTTATTCTCCTGACTGGTTGAAGTCTTATGGGTCTGTCCTCAACGATTTACCCATTGATGACTTATCCTGAATGCAGGCCGGAAATATACATTCCCAGCAAATCTCTCTAACTTTGGCCCACAATACTATGGAGTCTTTGTAGGTCCATAACATGCCCTCCATGTCCCCGTTACATAGTTTCTCCATGATGCTTTATCTTGTCTTGTAATATGGCAACCTATGTGGCTACCACAATATCTTCCTGTGGATTATTACAAGTCAGAGAGAAATAAAACTGTATTTCAAGGATAAAAGATGAAGATCTGGCACCATGCACATAAAAAAGAGAATTTCTTGGGCAAATGGGATCTACTTTATTCGGCTTCAGACAACATATTTTAGGACTGTGAAAGGTCACTGGCTGACAAAGGGATATGTATAGTCCTGAAATGCATCAGAAACACACAGTTTAGGCCTCTACTGGGTGAATGGCATCCCATGACTTTACTACCAAGAGTCCTTGAAAAAATGCAAATGGAATAACCAGAAGGGTGACATACCTGGACATTTTTAAGGGTAGTCTCAGGGCAGTGCTGTAATGTCTAGGGATTAGATTGGTGACTGTTCCATGGATATGTTTGACATATATGCAGGGGTGCCAAAAGGGCAGTGCGGGCAGTACTCCTGTCAGGGGCCGTAATCAAAAAGGGGCCCACTGATATGTTAAAAAATAGGAACTATGTTAACTGCCTCACTGACCCCGACATAGACACCCTGATGACGGAGGAAACACCTGGCCTTTTGAACTAACCATAGCAGCGTAGGGTTAACACGGGAGGGCCTTAGATCCCCTCTTGCCCTTCCACAAAGTAGGACTCTCTATTCCTCCATCAGTTGCAAATGCTAGGAGACCAGTCGATGCAATCTTCAGAAGCACGGGGAGGACTATCCTCACCTCTTACTCATCTCACATTTCTCCTTCTGGATATTTAGGGCAATAGATATAGAAGAGAGAAAACTTCGCGGGAGCAGGGGGATGGAGGGGGGGGGGGGCCCAGAAGTTGAACGGTGGGAACATGGGATGGGCAGAATAGCCGGTCCACAGTGGGGCGTTGGAATAAAAATGATAAAAAGTAACACTTCCATTACTGATGTTTAACTGGCATTTACTTGATCAGGCACTATGGGCGACATGTATGATCGGGCTTTTCGCCTGTTTTTTGGCGTATACTGCGCCTCCCAGCCCGAATCCCGCTGTCGGACGCGGGGTTTCAGTGTTAGGCGCAGCGTTCGCCACTTTCAGCTGTGCCCCGCATGAAGGGGCGGGCAGTGGGCGCGGTGTGGGCCCGGCTAGGCGTTCCGGGGCGGGACGCGGCGCGCTCGTATACTCCGAGTCTTGTACGATGGCGACCCGGCAAAGCGAGGCGCAGTGCAGCGCTCGCCGGCTCCGACAGGCAGACCTGTTTTTTTTTTGGTCTAAATCCTCCAGCGGAGGCGAAGTGAAGCAGGATCTGAACATGCGAGGAAGCAGATAGAAGATCGCGACAGAAATCTCGGCGCTCCGCTCCGTGCAGCAGGAGTATGATTCCGAAAAAATCGCCTTTATAAAGGCGGAAAACAGTGTCAGAAAAGAGCTGAACGTAAAAAATAAACAATGCAAAAAAAAACACTTTCCAAAACTCTAGAACGGTGCAATATCAAGAATTATGATATTGGAAATTGCCAGGAAATACAGTAATTCAAATTCTGAAACCTATTCTCATTGGTCGGCATAAACCGACCAATCAGAATAGGAGCGACAGTGAACATTAAAACCTATGGGGAAGGATTGACCAATCAGAATCCACGGCGGGATAATTCAAAATACAGTAAAAAGACAGAAAAGAGCTGATTGGTTGAGCTAGCGGGTGCTTGGCTATCCCAGCCAATCAGAGCGCGAGCTACTTCTCCCATTATAGTCTATGTAGAGATGGGCGCAATGCAATCCCGGCGCTCAGCGCCGTGCAGCATGAAGTATTAATCCAAAAATTATTTTTACTAAGTGTCAAACATTATCAGATAAAGAGCCGAACCCTTCTTTACAAATAAAACAGTTAAAAACCCGAACAACGCGTTTGTCGCCGAGACCGGCGCTACATAGGGAATTGCAATAGAGATACTTGCCGGGAAATACAGTAATTCAAATTGTTTAAGCTATTCTCATTGGTCGGCACACGCCAGCCAAGCAGAATAGGAGCGACCAAGTCCCCTTATATCCTATGGAGAAGTTTGCACGGCGCCTAAGTCCTGCACTGCGCCCATGTCCCCGCACTGTGCCCCACACACACTGGCGAGGCGCAGGGAACTTTTCCCCGCATGTATGAGGCGCTACCTCCGGCAGCGAATCATAGGCGCAGCGCCGCACTGCGCCTCGGTCCCGCACTGTGCCCCACACACTGGCCAGGCGTGGCGGACTTTTCCCGCATGTTGAACCGCACTACCTCCGGCGCCGAATCATAGGCGCAGCCCGCACTGCGCCTCGGACCCGCACTGCGCCTAACACACCTGGCGAGGCGCGGCGGACTTTACATGCTATGTATGAGAGCGCCCAGGCCCCGACATAAATCAGGCGCAGATTCCGCCGGAAAACTGGCGAAAAGGTGCGCTCCGACCCGGCGAGATTCATACATGTGGCCCTATGTGTCAGTTAATACACGAAAGAATGTTAATGTTCATGTCTGATGTTCATTACAACTGTTAATTATTTTGGAACCTAGGCTATAAATGAAAAACTACTTGTGGTTTTCTAATAACTTCATCTTCTGTATGTATTGTGACATGCTACTTTGAATTTTGTATATTTGTGATTGGAAGTTGTTAATAAAAACATATTTAAGAAAAAAACAAAATAGGAACTAGTAATGGGTGTGGGCCCCATTTGATTTGGCTGTAAACGGTTAATAGGTGACTGAGGGCAGCCGTGCACATATGCCAATAACTTTTATTGCTGATTACAACAAATGTAGGGCTTAGATGAAGTGCACACCTAGCCTTATAATGACAAATATCTGTTCAAAGACTGCACCAGAAATCTGCAACCAGTGTTGGACTGGGGTGCTTAGGGCCCACCAGTGCAGCCATTTATTGGAGCCCGCCAGTGGAGTTGATTCTTTTAGTAGGCTCCAGAGCTCATTGATGCCTGTGGGGATTAGAGGCAGGCCCATCTGTGCTACAGAAGCTCTTTTCTGGAATTGCACTAAACTGATAAACGTTTCTGCTGGAAATTACATCTTGCTGGTTATAGGGCTGTGTAATCAATCGGTTGGAGTGCCCATACTGATCCCTGTCCACCACTGAAAGCAGCTACAATGGGCACATGAGCATCAGAACTGGACCATGAAGCATCGAAAGAAGATGGCCTGGTCTGATGACTCAAAATTACTTTTACACTTGGACAGGCGGTTGTACCGGGATGTGCTATGAGAAGGTGGCACGCTGGTGAAGGCAGTGTGATGCCCTTGGCCATATTCTGGTGGAAAACCTAGCATCATGTAGATGTTACTTTGGCAGATAGCTACAAATTGCACAGATTAAGTACACCCCTTCATGGCAGTTGTATTACCTAATAACAGTGGCCTCTTTCAGCTTTATAATGCCCCTGCCACACTGCAAAAATTGTTCAGGAATAATTAGAGGAATATGGGCGACGTGTACGAACGGGGCTGCGGCAGAAGTCTGGCGGTTTTTTAGCCAAAAAACTAGCGCAGCCTTTTCGCTCTATTTGTAACCAGGCGCACTACAATTTCAGGCGCGTTACAGAGCGCCCGCGCCACATTGTAATACACCCGAGATCGGGGGGCGTGCTGGAGGTGTGTCGCACTACAACCATATGAAGCTACACTTTTATAGCTTTAGTACAGCAAATCCAGGCACATTACTGCTGGAACAGGTAGAGCACTTTAACTCCTTAATGACCGCCCACCGTCTTTTGACGGCAGGCATTTCAGGTCGTTCGTCTGCAGAGACGTCTTTTGACGTCGCTGCAGATATCAGAGTTTGCGGCCCGGGCACCGCAGCAGCGCTGAGAACGGGGCTGTACTACCAGCCCTGATGCCAGCACAGCTCCTGCAAGCTTTAACCCTTTGAGTGACGCAGTTCGTCACCGCAGCGCATTCAAAAGGTTTCCCTGCTCCGTCGGGTGATCGGAACACACGGTGAACCGACAGAGCCTGGGGAACGGCTGCACAGTCAGCCCTGGGGGACCCAGACTAGCCCCAGGGCTGTCTGTTTAACAAGCCAGTGACACAGATTGTAATGTATTAGCATATTCATATATGCTAATACATTACCAAGTGTAAAACAAAACCCCCAGAAAAAACAGTTCTTCCTTCATGGGATTTTTAAAAAAAAAAAAAAGTAAAAAATATATAAAAAGTGTAAGAAAAAAATAAAAAAAATAATGAAATAAAAATAAATATTTAATAAAAAATAATTGTGCATACATTACACACACAAAAAAAAACCTACACATATTAGGTATCCACATGACCGTAATAACCTGTAGAATTAATCTAACAAGTTATTAAGTGTGAAATGTGAGTGGTGTAAAAAAAAATAAAAAACAAAAAAATTTTTAAAAACATGCTGCAATTATTTATAAGTAAATTTAAACTGTTCCCCCATAAAGCACAACTTGTCTCAAATAAAACGAGGCCTCAAACAACTGCGTCATTGAAAAAATAAAAAAATTACAACTGTTAAAACGCAAGGAGGCAAAAACTAAAAAAAAAAATTCTGGTCATTAACTACTTTTCAAGCGTTCGGCTTAAAGAGAACTTGTCACATATATTATGCCCCCCCTTGCTGAGGGTAGCACAAGCTAGTGTCAGACCTGCTGTTTCCAGAGCTGTGTCCCTTATTCTGTAAGATGCTGTAGTTTTCGTGTATTTAACGCTCAAATCTGCAGTTTTCAGCCAGGAGTCATTCGAAAAGTCCTTCAAAGAGTCAGTTTTTTTCAAACCCCGCCCATCTGAGGCTAGCCCCGCCCACCTCAACTGATAAATCTATTACTTTGAATAGGTAGAAACATGTGAATAACTATCTGTGGGCGGGGCTAGTCTTTGGTGGGCGGGGCTAACACCTGCTCATGAATAAGATTTGAGCATTAAATTACAGAATAAGGGACACAGCGCTGGGAACAGCAGGTCTGACACTAGCTTGTGCGGTCCTCAGCAAGGGGAGCATAACCTATATGACAGGTTCTCTTTAAGGGGTTAAAAGTGGTTTGCCTGAGCCTGAATTGTGGCTTCGTAGCTAGAAAGCGCTAAATCTATGACCCATAGCAAAATAAGTTCATAGATCAAAAAAAAAAAATTGTGCTTGGGCGCCAAAAATCATACTTCGCCCTATGTGCTAGTAAGACAAATACGGCAAATTGGCATGAAAATTCAGTCCCATAGGAAAGGAAGGAAAAAATACCCATTTAGACATCGCAAGAAGTCACGCAAAGCTGATAGAACTGTAATTCCCTCTCTCTTCCCATTCAGCGTTCGATTATTTGGTTTCCAATTGACGCTTTGTAAAAAAAAAATCTTGAACATTTCAGCAGACCCTTATACCTTAAAGCCCCAGATATAGCATGACTTACTGATGACAAGGGCAAGTTTTTATATTTTACTACTATTCATTCTTATCTCAGGGATTCATGAATAGAAATCAAGTATTACATTGAAGACCGACACAGACAGTGAATCAGGATAAGAGCAGGATGGAAGGGGGACGTTTAAATTCAGAGGCTGTAGAAAGGTTTTTCTATAAATGTAAGCACCACAATAAGCCAATATTGTGCACGGTAACTGCAGCAATTCCCGTACACAGAAGTGAATAGGAGTAAGAGATTAGACCACTGATATAAAGAGAACCTGGCAGCAAGAAGAAGCAGCACAATTCCTGGCAATAGCTTTGGAAAAGAACATATGATTAGGCTATTTTTCATCGTTGCCTTGTAACGGGCAGAAAGGTCGGCTCGACAGTCAGCAACACTGATAACCATTGCAGATCTTTCCATAGTCTCTGTATCTTTAATTTTCATCAAATAAAATAATCACATTTTATGCCAACACATCTGTCCAACCTACACTTTTCAATGGCTTTACATTGTATAATCAGGTTCACACGCTTCGGCAGCCGCTTGCAGACACAACTACACCCACATGTGATCATTAATGATCGCACAAGTCTCCCGGAGAAACAGCGCTATTACTTGTGCCTCCATTCACAGCCACGTGCCGACATGGTTCATCTGCATGCGGCTATCAGAGCACATGAACCCAGCCTATACATTTAGATGGGGTTTTTTTTTCTAAGGCTGGGTTTAACCCAAATTTTACCCGTGTGAAGCTGGATTTTCACATTCTGTTTTTGTTCGGTTTTTAAGCTGTATCAAAAACATAAGCAATAAAAAAAACACATTTTTACAGGTGGTTTTGTAACGAACTCTGATATGGAACATAAGTGAAATTGGGAACCACTTAGGGCGTTTCCCCATGGCACGGGTTTTCGGACGGTTTTTCAGGCGGTTTGCGGTTTTGCAGACCGCCTGAAAAACTGGACGAAAATGAGCACAATGGTGCTCTATGTAAAACCCGTGCAGCAGTCCCCACTGCACGGGTTTTCCGGCTGGCGGTTTTTCCACCTGTAGGAATATGTGCAAGTGAATGCTTTTCTCCGCTCATTACGGAGAAAAGCCATCTCCCCCAGCGGCCGTGTGCACGGCACACAAACCGGGCAAATACTGGTCGGATAAACCGACTGGTATTTGTCCATTGCCGTATGAACGCAGCCTTAATGTAAAAATGTGTTTTTTTGAGTTTCTCATCTGTAACTTGCCACCCTTAAATTTTGAGTTGATGAAAAAAAAATCTGTCATCATCAAAAAATACATGTTTTTTGCCAATGTGAACCCAGCCTACATCCAGATAATTATTTCAGCCTCCCCGATTTCACTTAAAACACAGCAAATCCATTTCTGGTGACACAGACATTGAATAAATGTGCAGTGTATCCGAGGCCACGGGTGATTTCTGGGGAACATTACTGTAATGTGTAAGAGAAGCCTAATATTTTATGTATGGAGTCCTATAAATATATAAATAATAATTTGAAAGATAAATTAGCCTTAGAATAAAAACACTATCAAAAATGGCCTTCGACAAACGGTCTTGTTGTAGAATGATTGGTATGGACTACAAAAAACCGATCAGAGCTAAGCTTTGATTTTTTAAACTGCTCTGAAGAAATGAAAGCTGAGCTCTAATTGATTGCTATGGGCGACAAGGACAGTCTAAGACGAGATCCTCACAGCAAAGTGAAAATGGCGGCCAAAATCAGATGGCATTTTCACATTGCTGGACCGCGATGCACCGTCGTTTTTTTTTAGGGGCTTTTGCGCAAAAAAACAGCAGTCGGATTTAGGATTCCTGGCTGCCCAGTACATTACGACTGCGTAAATAAGACTTCAGTCCAGCGGAATATACAACATGTTCTATATTCCGCTGTCCGGTTTTCGTTTTAGAAAAACCTCAGTAAAAAAAATCTGCATGGATTTTCTATTGAGGGCTACACAGTGCAGGATATGGTCGGTTTTTCAGCGGATTCTAAATAGTTATCCTGCTGAAAAAGCGACCAAAATCCTGTGCTGTGTAGATATCGCCTTAGGGGGTGTTCACACGGCGTTTCTTAGATGCGTGTTTTGATCCATGTTTCGGAACCAAAACGGATCCAAACACGCGTCTAACAATGTGCAGTGTGATTTACATCAGTTTCAATGTAAAACACGCATCAGTATTCAGACGTCTAATCGCTGATTCGTGTTTTACTTGCGTCTTTCGGATCCGTTCAAAAAATTAACATTTCAATTCTTGATTCATGCTCAGTGCTACAGAAAGAGGATAGGAGGTGCCTAATTTCATTTAAGTTTTTGGGGTTTACAGAAGTGGCGTTTTTACACTTATAACTAGAGAGGACAGCAGAGATATATAGCCTCCTCTCCATCATCAACTCCTCTCGGAGTCTTAAGCGTATCAGACATTTTTATGGTAAGTTCTGAGGATCTGCCATTATTCTGTAAGAAATTAATCTTCCCTTGAGGAAAAAAAACCATAGACAAAGAAACAGTGTTTTACTAGATTGCTTTTTTAAGTTGCTTTAAATGGCACATACAGCCATATAGTGGGAGCCATACAGTGCCCACCAGACAGTGATCACCACAACAGAGCCCACCATAACAGTGCCAGCCATACAGAACGCACCATAAAGGGCCATTCACACGGCTGAGTATGGGACGGAGTTCAGTCCGTATTGCGTACTGTGCGGCACTACGGCTGTAATCCATCCCAGCCATTACGGTACTCCACAGTTCTCAGAGAACTATGGATTCCGTCTCTCCTCCCCGCTCGGCAAATACGCGAGGGGGAGGAGAGCGACATGTCATTATCCCGGCGGGATACGCGCTGTGGATAATGAAAGTCTATGGGGCCGGCGGGCAGCGCCCCCGCCCCTTACTCAAGCCGTTATTGCAGGCAAAATCCGTCCCGCAATTACGGCTTGAATAAGCCGTGTGAACCAGGCCTAACAGTGCTGTGTCAGCCATACAGTGCTAACAATACAACACCCACCATAACAGTGCCAGTCATAAAGTGTCCACCATAATAGTGCAGCCATTCAATGCCTGCCATAACATTGCCAACCATACATTACCCACCATAACAGAGCCAGTCATACATTGCCCACCACAACAGTGCTATGCCAAACACACAGCGCCCACAATAACAGTGCCATCAGATGAATTCAGCTGTCAGAAGATAAAAATTACTTTCTGAAATATGAGGATAAAGACAAAGCATATTGGTGTCTGGTGGGGATGGGGAGTGGGCATAGGTGCACTAGGGGCCAGATGTGTGCATCCCTGGTACAGTAACTCCTATCCTGATATCACCAGTCTTAGATGTTGTTGTTCTTATATGTTGTTAAGTAGGAAGTTTAGTTCTTTGCCTTTAATTAAGACGTTACAATCCACAGATGCTCTTCCAAATCCAGAATGTGATCATTTCTTTAGAACAGTAAGGGCATGTCCCCACGGCAATGAGTTTTCGGCCGAGTTTTTCAAAAGCCAGAAATTTGCGTTTTTTCAGCCGCCTTAAAAACCGCTAAAAAAATGAGCAAATGAGTTTGCTCTAGTGCAAAACCTGTGCAATCTGTCCCCACTTTGCAAGATTTTGCCCTACGTTTTGCACCGCGGTTCGGCGGCAAAACATTGTATAAGAACAAAATGATCCGTACGGTTCCCGACGAAATGTGCTTCTCAAGAAGGGGGGGGGAGGCTGTCCGTCAGGGAAACACCCCCCCCCCCCACGCGTGGAACGGCGAAACAGGACAAAACGGCTGGCAACGCGTATTTGTCGTGCAGTGGACGCCTAAGCAAATGTTAATTTTAAAAGGAAAAAAAATTATAATTTTTGGCAATAAAAGTCTAAAAAAATGAACAATGAAAAGGTCTGTGTATAGGAAAAAATGTTTAATATTCTCCATTTTGAGTTTATTCTATGTTTTCAATTTACCACAGCCGTTATAACAAAAAGATCTACACTGATAAACTTTATCAAGAAAATGCAGAAAAATGGTGGAAAAATGTGTTGCTCTGGGCTATCCATAGAAGAGAATGGAGGCAGTAAAAAATGAAACAACTACGTATGAACCTAAAAGTAAAATCACAAGAAAGAGAAAAAAAGTTTTTGTGTCTGTAGATGATGGAAAATGGACTAAAAATCTGATGTAAGGTGTTGTTCACCAGGTGGAATTTCACGCAGAGCTCTCATCACATGGATTTTTCACTTGTGTAAATGAAATTGGTGCTGCGGAGAAAAAAAAAAATCCTTTAACTTATTGATGACAATTCAATAGCAAAAACCATGTTTGGGTAGACAGGATGCGGATTGTGCATTAACCCCATTAACTAATGTTAATGTGTGTTTAGATATGGCAGATTGTGCTGCAATTTTAAACTAAAAATCTGCAGCAGAAATTCATAGATTCTTGGGGTCCACTCTAAATGGCTGCACATAACTCTTGCCGCTTTCCCTGAAAAGTAGCCCCAGGTCTGCCATACCCAAGGGCCCACAATGCCAGGGACCCACTGTGTGTTTCCTCTACTCCCATGTGGCCCACTCAGAACCTGGACCTCCTACTGCAGGTAGTCGGCAATAAGGGTGTGTTCACATGGGATCTGCTGCTGCTTTTTTAGTAGCGGATTTGTATATAAAGTAAAATGCACAAGATTTTAAGATAAAGCTATGGAAGAAAAAAATCTTCCCAGAATTGGCAAAGAAATTGATTTGAGTTGCAGATTTTAAATCTCCAGCCTTAATTGAGAGGTTGTGGATTCCATTAGCTATTGTTAAATAAGCACCTTATAGGTACAGATTATATACATTGGGGCTCATGCATATGGTCATACCACCGTTCCATTTTGTTGTAATAAGGCTGCCATGGGAGTCGTTGAAAATGCTATGGGCCACATGTATGAAAACTGGCTAGGTCTAAAATTCACTTTGTTGCCCATAGCAGCCAGAGAGCCCCTTTCATTTCATATAGTGCTCTGGAAAAATGAAAGGGGCATTCTGCTGATTGGTTGCTATGGGCAACAAGGTGAATTTTAGACCTAGCCAGTTTTCATACATGTGGCCCTATGAGTCTGTAAGGGATTGGTGGATTCGCTGGACCACTGCAAGCGATGATAGTTAAGCCACGCCAGGGAGCGGAGTCTAAGTAGCCCCCGGTATTCACCAGAGCCCGCCGCAAAGCGGGATGGACTTGCTGCGGCGTGAGGCTACCAGGTCGCTACCCCTGACGTGACTTGCTTGCGATGGCGGGCGGGGTACTGCGTGGTACAGAATCGTAATCTGGAGACGTAGTCGGGGACAGGCAGGAGGTCAGGACGGGCGGCAGAGGTTCGTGGACAGAGACGGGCAGACGGTCAGGACAGACGGCAAACAGGCAAGGTCAAGAAAGGTAGCGGAACCGACTGGTACACGGGTAATAAATACGGAACTCCAACACTCCCAAAACACACTAAACGCACACCAACAATCTGGCAGAGAGTGCAGGAGACATATACCATATATAGGACCAGTGGCTGGCCATTTAAATCCAGACCAGCCGTCGCGCGCGCCCTAAGCAGTGGGTACGCGCGCAGCGGCTGGGACAGGCAGGAGTAGGGAGCACAGGAGCGTGGTAGGGTAAGTGTACTGGCGCCGGAGCCCGGGCAGCAAGGGGATGGTCGCGGGCGGCCACGGCACCTGTGCCAGACCCCATGCGGGCAGGGGGGCGGCCGCGGGGGGCAACGGCACCCGCGCCAGCCCCCATGACAGAGTCTACTTTTTCTCCAGATTAATTTTCTGATTTCATACAGAGACATGCAAGAGGCTTTTTTTTCCATTTACATATGAAGGCGACAGAAAAAAAATCATGGCATGCCTCATCAGACTCCACATGCATAGCATAAAGATATTTTACCTTAGAAGCATACGTCTCTGTACATATGTACAAGTGCACTGCGCCTTGCTGTGTGAAGGACTCCCCACCATAATAAATAAATCCTCTTCCTTGACTCACTTTACATCTTAATATAGATCTATTTTACTAGTCGCTGACAGTTGTCCCAATGACAAGCAACATTCACAAACAGGTCTATGGCCAAAGAAATATAAAAGTAGAAGAACCTTTGAGTTACTATTGATGGTCTTCATGACCGAGTTTATCTGCTTCTGTAAGTCCTGCATTTTCTCTTCATATTCAGTTTCTGAACCTGCCATCCCGATGTCCAGTATCCAATTGGGAAATCCTAATGGCAGCAATTTTCTGAAAGAACAAAAAAAATTAAACCATTCTACATTACAACAATTGTATAATAAAACCATAACACTATGGAAAACTGGTTATTGGTTCTGATGCCCCAAAATGTCACCAACATAATGAAAACTGAAGATTAAAGAAATTCTGAGCACAGGAGTATTGGGTATTGTATTTTATACACAATGTACAAGAAAAAAAGAAAATGTGGCCTTCACCTTGTGCCCAAAGGAACCGCTCCTTCTGGCACATATGCTACTGCACTGTACTACAGTACAGAGAGGTTTGTTATCGAGAATAAACCATCTCCCAGCTTTGTTTGTGTGGTGTCAAAATTATAAATTAACTCAAGAGTGTATGTGCACATACATCATCGAAGGAACAAGAGACATTTCTAAAATGTTGGTACGTCCTTTCTCCTTTATTAAGTTTGGCAAGACTTTTTATAAGCTTTCAGTGGAAGGAGTCCCGTTATGCAAAACAGATAATATATTTTTATTGGACAATACAATATAATCATTATTTAAGCAACGCCTTTGCATTATTATTCATTTATTATAACAATCATGTCATTAATTTTTTTTTTTTTTATTGGTCAGTTCATTAGTAATAAAAAAACTCCTAATTATTCTTAAGCTCTGGTTAGTATGCGTTAGATCCATGACAATGATTTTGAGATATCTAAAAGTCAGTGGTTTTACTGTGCATGACAAAATCGCGCAGCTTGCGGTTTTATCTTTAACCCTCTACTTCTAACTATCTAAAACTGCGTTAAAATATGTCCTTTGCAATCTAACAACAAGTAAGAACATTGATACTTAGGAGGAGACAACTTCAGCAAAAAGCTGAGTTCTTACAATAATAAAGCAAAGACACAGAAGAGTAGATAAGGCTTAGCTACAGTTTCATGGGAAAAAATATTGGTCCTTAGAGAATACTGCAAACTTTATCTCACAGCTACTGAACGATAGAATTTATGAAAGAATTAAAGCGGTTGTCTCACTACAGTGATTCACCTTACCTCAGTCTGGTTTTCTTGGTTTTATTTTGAATTCAGGGGCGTGTTTACTGTCTTCGACTAGGCTGCAGTAGAAGCCAGGTCTGTAGCTATAGCAACCAGTGCTGGCAGCCTATCATGAGAGAATAAACAGGTCTGTAGCTATAGCGACCTGAGGAGCTGATGCAGCCCATACAAGAGGGGATATCTAGGAATAGGTAGGACACTGTTAATGGACATATATTGCAAAGTGACTTGTTTTTGCAAATCTTTAACACAAAAAAGCAATCCTTGTAGTGAGACAACCCCTTTAATATCCATGTCAGGTACTACAGACACCAATCACTGCATACACTTGACTAATACAGATGATAATTGGAGGGAGACTTGGCACCTAATTGTTTATACTGTAGAGGACATCATGACCTGCTCTTATCACCTGGATTGGAGGTTTAGAATAGGGGGTTGAAGAAGAGCGATTCTGCGCCACCCACTCACCATTCTATATAATTGATAGGATATGACATCAAACTCCAGTCTGACTGTGTTTTTTTAAGAATGGAACCAGTCACACTTGCGCACCACTCTCCATTCTGTTCAATGGGAGTGCCGTGTTCGGCTGTACTCAGAATTCCCATAGAACAGAAACAGAGAGTTGCTGATAAGTGCAACCTGCAGAGGTGGAACCCGTATTTATCAGATTTTATGGCATATACTATCAATATCCCATGAAAGTGCATGGTGGCCACATACCTTAAAGTTCTGTTCTAGCTTTTTCTTTTTTATGTTACAGCCCCTTGTTGAGATTGATTACATTCTAAGCAAAAGAGCTTTCACGTCCCCTTGGAATCTAAACTTTATTTTTATGACATTGCAGCATCTAATTTCAACACGTAATCTGCAAGAACGTGGCAGCATTGATCTCAGATGTCACTGGCTTCATCTGGTTGTAATTTACCCAAACACTACTGTTTTATAGAAAACTAGATGTATGGCTGTAAAACTGCACTAGTAACGGGTCACTCCCCCCAGAGCAGCATTTAAAGAGCTACTCCACATGCCGCTCTGGGCAGCCTTCCATCGATTAATATAAAGCATTACATACCGAGTCTGTTATTATTATATTGATCACTACAATTTTTGAGCGCTCTCGGAGATAAATGTTAATACATTGGTGGGAATAAAATAACATACGTGTTCGGGGCATATGAAGTAATACAAGTGATGTAATTTTGACAAGTGACCATAATGTTTCAGGCCTCAGACATTCATAGTAAATTAAATAAAATGTTGACTTTCTAAGAACGCAGCCATACAGTACAAACAAGCCCCGAGGCTTTACATTACTCCTAGGCGCAAAGATGAATAACATCTCCATTACAATGTGAATGACATATAAAATATAGAGCCATGAAGTCAATTATCATTTATAAATAAAGCACAAACATATTGGCGCTGGATAATACATTATAGGGGAAGTAAATGGGTTGGAGGCAAGTTTTGTTAGATTAGCCACTGGCAGGTTTGTTGCAGAAATTTTTGTGAATGACCATTCTGCAGATTGTGCTTCTTTTATTGCTATGAGAAAATGAGACGTGGAATCTGTTCACAATAACTACAAGTATAACTATACATTGCTGGGCAAAGTTTTAGGCAGGTGTGAATTTTTTTTTTATCAGACATCTATCATCAGGCAAGCTCAAAATGTATTCGGCAGCAAGACAACAGCCTGAACTTACAACCAGTGTCATTAAGAACTACTAAGGCCTTGTCCCCACGGCACGGGTTTTCACCCGGTTTTTCAGACGGTTTTCGGTTTTGAAAACCGTCTGCAAACCGGGTGAAAACTTTTAACACGGGCCTCTATGGAAAACCCGCGCAGCAGTCCCCAATGCACGGGTTTTTCAGACTGCCAGCAGCCCGAAAGACATAGAACATGTTCATTCTTCCAGGGGCGTCGCTAGGTAGTTTTGTTCGGGGCACAAGCCCCGGACCAGACTCCCTGTGCCCCGAGTCTCAAAACGTCCGGTTCCATGTCATTACTGTGACCTGTAGAGCCGACAAGCCGTTCCACTGTGTGTGCGTCCCCTGGACGCACCAACAGAGAAGCAGCAGCTATGTGCTGGCAGGGAGGGGGAGGGCGACTGCCCGGGATGACAGGAGCACAGGAGGGAGGAGGGGGCGCCGGCTGCTCACACTGTGAAGGGAGTCTGGAAGCAGCGCGCTGTCCGGCCGTGAGAGGCTCCGCCCCCTGCTGTCCTCTTATCTCGCCCAGGACCAGACCAGCAAGAAGGACACAAGTGAGTGAGGACCTCAGTGCTGAACAATAATTCTAAGTAGTGTAATAAGGGTGAGACAAAATAATGTTCCTGAATGTGAACTGTACTGAATGCATGTGTGTATGCAGGGCCGTTCCTAGGGGCGGGCAGGGAGTGCGACCGCCCGGGGCGCCGAGACTCCGCTCGCCCGAGGGGGGCGCCACGGCCGCCTGCCCTGCCCGCCCGGAGGAGCGCCCCTGACTCTGTGCAGCTGTTATGCGCAGAGCCAGCATCAGCTGCCAGTACAGGGGAGGAGTACGGATCGTTCCCGTCCTGACTCCTCCCCTGTATCAGCTCGCAGGGGGCGCACAGCTTTCAAAACCGCGCCCCCCTGCGACGCTCGATCTCCTCGGCTGGCGCTCTGCCACCAAGGAGATCCTGGGAGCTGCGTGCAGCGTAAGCAGCGTGATGACGTCACGACGCTTAAAAACCGCTCAGCAGCTCCCGGGGCTGGACGCGCGGGGACCGAGGTCTGGTAAGTAATTTTTTGTTATTTTTTTAATTACTTACAGGGGGTGTATCACGGGGTAACAGGGGGGCATCACTGGCTACAAGGGGGGCATCACTGGCTACAAGGGGGGGCTTCACTGGCTACAATGGGGGGCTTCACTGGCTACAAGAGGGGCATCACTGGCTACAATGGGGACATCACTGGCTACAAAGGGGACATCACTGGCTACAAGGGGGGCATCACTGGCTACAAGGGGGGCAACTACTGGCTACCAGGGGGGGCAAACACTGCTACAGGGGGGCATCACTGGCTACAGGGGGGGCATCACTGGCTACAAGGGGGGCATCGCTGGCTACAGGGGGGCATCACTGGCTACAGGGGGGCATCAACTGGGCTACAGGGGCATCAACTGGCTACAGGGGGAAAACTACATGGCTACACGGGCATATTACATGGCTACCATATGAGGTGCTATAGATGGGGAGTTTGTATAGTGATAGGAATTGGTAGAGAAGTGCTGATAAAGTGAGGAAATCTTAAGATGTTTGTTTTTGTAAATTTTACAGTGAAGAGTCGGGAGTAGTCCATCATGGCGTCTGGACAGATGGAAAAAAAGAAGAAGAGAAAGAGAAAAAACCTTCAGGGCGTCTTTGTGATCACTAGATATAATTTTACGTAATCATTTATATGTCTGCGAGCTGTGTACGGGGTACCCCCATTGATGGTCATGTATGGGTAATATTATTGTAGTATAATGGTTTATCTTTAAATGGTCAGTTTTTTTTATTTTTTTTCCATATGTGCTGGTGTTTGGGTCATGGGGGGGTGGTATTATTGGTCATGTGTGTTGGTGATATGTGTCTTAGGGGTCTTGGGATTCGGGTTTGGGGTTGTAGGGGTGTTTTTGGTAATGTAGGACTTGATTTAGTAGTTTTATAGTAGCGATTTTGGTAAAGCTTTTGTATATTTTGGCTTTGGTTTATGGTGATGCACTGTGGGCCTATGTTACGGGAGGGGGGGGGGGATTTCTTCACCTCCCCCTGAGTGAAATTTGCCTGGGAAAACGGCCCGTGTTAGCAAAGTGTATGTTTGTATTTAGTGTAACATGGTGTATGTGTTTGTATAGTGTCTGTGGATTTTTATATGTGTATACTGTTTTGGTATTTTTGCATTGTAGGGGTTTTTTTTTTGTAAATGTTTTTGAATTATGCCCTTGTGTATGTACTGGTTATGTGTATGTTATTGGGTATAACAACATATCCAAAATTCACCTCATTAATAGAAAAACATAACCCTCCCTGTGTGCCCCTTTTTTTGGTTTGTTCACACGGGTATTGTGACGTGTACGGAAAGCGCCGCAATAATGTGTGCTTGGGGAGCTCGCGGATTAGGTCTTTCGAAGCACGGGGGAGGGGCCCCCGGGCCCATAAAACATGATTGCATGTATTATCTCCCCCTTTTACGATGTATGTACGCATGGGGGGGGGCGTTAACCTGTTCTCTATGAAAAATTGGATTCCCCAAAATTTACGCCTGGAAAAATACCCTTTAACATGTAAATACAACCGATGACAATCTATTGAATAAAATTTTTTTTTATACTTTGTCTTTGTCAGGGTTGCGTATGATTTTAGCTGCTCAGCCAACAAAGGGCTCTGTTCAACTGCGAAAACCATGGGGGCATTTTGTGGGTTTTTGCGTTAAATTGCCCGAAGCGGCCCACAATTTTTTTTTAAATTTGTTCTCACGAGAGCTATAAAAACATCTCGTCTCTCCCCTGCGTACATTAAAAATATTTGTACACCGGGGAGAGAAAGGAGTCCCCTTTTTCGCGGGTCTGTAGTGGGGTGTGGACCGGCCCCGTGCTTGGAAGTACGCGTGAAAGCTTTTTCTTCCAAAAAACCCCGGTGTTTCTGCCCTAAGGGTTGTTCACACAGCGCATGGTGGATTTACCTTGCGCAAACGCTTAGCCTCGTTAAAGTAGTGCTCTCCAGTGCTATTCAGCAGCGCCCGGACCTCCCAACCTTTTCACTTTTCCCCTGAAAGATCGGAGGTTATTTTTTTTTATGTGCAGGGAAATCGCACTAATCTAGCCCCCAGCTTTGTTTTCCGTATTTGTGGGGCGAACTTTTTTCCCCCCCCCCATTACAGCAAGTATCCCACAAAAACGCGGGGTTTTGTTCAATAACTAAAGTTGGGCCCTCTTTTGGGGGTAATTGCACTTCAATACACCCGAAGTACGGGCCAACATTATGGTAAAATCATTGCGTCCTGAGGCCGATTCCTGTTCTTGGAGAAAAAATATTAGTGGGGCTTTAGAGGAAGCCGGACAGTTTTTTCTCTGTTTAAAAACACTGCCCGGTTATGGGCGTAAAAAAAAACCGTGTAACCCGCCCTTCTAGCAAAACGTAACAAGGGCCCGGGCCCCCCGGGTGTTTTTTTTGGGGAACTAGCAACGCCCCTGCATTCTTCCATTGGTTTTCGGGGGGGGGAAAAAGAACAGTCTTTGGAAGGGGGGGGGCTAATACACGCACGAAAACAGTTCAAATAACAGTTGATAAACCACCGGTATTTGTCCTGTGCTGTGAAAAAGGCCCTAATGCATCTAAAAAAAATTGTTCCTAAAAAATAATTGATACAATAATTTGTCAATTAGAGAAAACCTACATTGTAAGCTCTTTTCAGTTGAATTACAAGGTTTTAAAAAATCATTTTGAGTTAACCAAAAAAAAAATTAAAAAGTAATGGAGAACCCCTTTAATTTTCAATGATATTGTAATTTTTTGAGATGCACTAGTATCTTCAGCATGCACAAGAAATGATGAGAATGCCCAACAGAAGCCTTATCTCATCATCATCCAGTGCCTGGGATTGCATGAAGAGACAGAAGGATCTCAGTAACTACATCCACAAATGATAAGTGCTAAATTCTCCCTGTCAAGTTCCTTTAACCCCTTAAGCCGAACGCCTGCAAAGTAGTTCATGACCAGAACATTTTTTAAATTTTTGCCTCCTTGCGTTTCAACAGTTGTAACTTTTTTATTTTTTCAATGACGCAGTTGGATGAGGCCTCGTTTTATTCTAGACGAGTTGTACTTTATGGGGAATAGATTAAGTTCACTTATAAATAATTGCAGTATTTTTTTTCTTATTTTATTTTTTTAATTTAACCCTTATCTTGTTAGATTAATTCCACAGTTTATTACGGTAGTGTGGATATCTAATATGTGTAGGGTTTTTTTGTGTGTGTAATGTATGCACAATTATTTTTTATTAAATATTTTTATTTTATTATTTATTTTTTTATATTTTTTTCACTTTTTATGTTTTTTTTACTTAGTAATGCATTAGCATATTCATATACCGTATATACTCGAGTATAAGCCGAATTTTTCAGCACAAAATATGTGCTGAAAAATCCCACCTCGGCTTATACTCGAGTCACTGGTGGCACTCGGGCGCTGCGATGGCCCGTGCGCTGACAGGGACGCTTCAGTTATATGCGACTCCTCAGGGAGCGCATATAACTGAAGGCCGAGTACCTGACCACGTCCGGGCGCTGCATTGGCCCAGGCGCGGTTAGCGATCTCTTCCCCTATATGCGACTCCTCCGGAGCGCACACAGGTGAAGAGATACCACTGCGGAGCAAAGAGTGAGCCCTCCCTGCTCCGCAGTGGACTCCGGGCGGCCGCAAGCTCACGGCTGTCCGGAGTTTCGGGCACAGGCAGCGTGTGTCATCACAATGCGTGCGCGGCCTGATGACATCACCCGCCTGTGCCGAGAAGATGGAGGAGAGTGCCTGGGAGACGGAGCAGCGGGGATCGAGGTAAGTGTTTTTTTCTTGTTTTAAAACCATGCCTATAGACTGCCTAGGGGACCTATACCTGCCTATAACCTGCCTAGGGGACCTATACCTGCCTATACCCTGCCTATAGCCTGCCTAGGGGGACCTATACCTGCCTATAGCCTGCTTAGGGGACCTATACCTGCCTATACCCTGCCTAGGGGACCTATACCTGCCTATAGCCTACCAAGGGGGACCTATACCCTGCCTATACCTGTCTATAGCCTGCCTAGGGGGGCCTATACCCTGCATATTCCTGCCTATAGCCTGCCTAGGGGACCTATACCTGCCTATAGCCTGCCTAGGGGACCTATACCTGCCTATAGCCTGCCTAGGGGGGACCTATACCCTGCCTATACCCTGCCTATAGCCTGCTTATGGGGACCTATACCTTGCCTATAGCCTGCCTAAAGCCTGCCTAGGGGGACCTATACCTGCCTATAATGACCTATACCTGCCTATAACCTGCCTATGGGGGCAATTACCTGCCTATAACCTACCTATGAGGACCTAGATCTGCCTATAACGACCTATACCTGCCTATAACCAGCCTATGGGGGACATTAAACTGCCTATACATGCCTATAACCTGCCAATGGAGGACATTAAATTGCCTATACCAGCCTATACTTGCCTATGGGGGACATTAAACTGCCTATACCTGCCTATATTGGCCTATGGGGGACATTAAACTGCCTATGTAATTTTATTGGTATCTATTTTTATTTTTAAAATTCACCATTAGCCGCTGCGTTTTCCACCCTAGGCTTATACTCGAGTCAATAAGCTTTCCCGGTTTTTGTGGCAAAAGTAGGTGCCTCGGCTTATACTCGGGTCGGCTTATACTCGATTATATACGGTATGCTAATACATTATAATCTGTGTCAGTCTGACACAGGCAGTGATCAGGACAGCACACAGGGGGGCTACTCTAGGTCCCCAGGGCTGACTGTGCAGCTGTTCCCCGGGCTCTGTCGGGTCACCAGGTGTTCCGATCACCCAACAGAGCAGGGAAACCCTTAGATTGCGCTGCGGTGATGATCTGCGGCAATCAAAGGGTTAAAGCACGGGGAGTGGATGTTTCCCCGCTCCCCAGTGCTCGCAGGAGCTGCGCTTGGATCAGGGCTGTGTAGTGCAGCCCCGATCTTAGAGCTGTTGCAGCGCCCGGAGCCGCAAACTCCGATGTCTGCAGCGACGCCAAAAGACGTCGCTGTAGACGAACAACCTGAAATGCCGGACGCCAAAAGACGGTGCGCGGTCGTTAAGGAGTTAAAAACTAATAGCAATTGAATTTGATTTCATTTTGATTTCTCTTTTGTTCATTCACTTTGTATTGTATCAATTGATACAAATAAACTATTAAAGAGGTTGTCTCACTACATGGATTAGTCTTACCTCAGTTTCGTTTTCTCTGTTTCATTTTTGAATTCAGGGGAGTATTCACTGGTTACAACTGGCAAGCAGTGACGAGCTGCTGAGGACACCAGGTCTGTAGCTATAGTGACCAGTGCTGGCAGCCTATCAGAAGAAATCAAACAGGTCTGTAGCTATAGTGACCTGAGGAACTGATGCAGCCCATACAAGAGGGGATATCTCAGAATAGGTAGGACACTTGTTTCTGCAAGATCTTAAACATAAAAAGCAATCCTTTAGCATTTCTAGTTTTGAAAGCATTCATAGGGTATGTTCACACAGGGTTTTTTGAAGTGTAAATTTATGCTTCAAAGTCAGCTTCCAAATCAGCTTTAAAAAACGCCTTATTAGAGACGTTTTTTGAAAAATCCTATTCCCATTGTTTCCTATGGGGATTTTACAAGTGAAAACCGCCTCAAGAATTGACCTAACGTAATTGCATCCTAAAAATGGCTCACAATTATGATTGTGAAATACGCTTCATGTGAATGACAAGGCGTATTTTACATTATATTCAATGAGGAATGATTTTAAACTTGTCTGAGGCTGATTTTGGGCCATTTTCCAGTGCGTAAAACACGCTAAATATGGCCCAAAAATGCTGTGTGAACATACCCTTACTGTGCATTTTTACCACCTTTGCATAGTACCATAGATGGCGTAAAGTTTCTAATAGCACCCAGGTTTAGACTGATCCAAAAGGGAGTAAGAGACACCCCTGGTGGGCTCCTGGTAAAGGTGGGTTCCTGGGCATGGCAGACTGATATTCAAGAAGAAAGGCATAAAAACAGACGCAGAAAACAAGAGACAAAGTGCAAGACTCATGCGCAGTCATGTACAGTAGCCAGGGCTGTTTGTATCAGCGGGTGGGTAGGGGCGCCATCCACCCATAAAAACAGGCCAGTGGTTGGCATCTCACCCTTCACTACATGAAGAAGGCAGGAATGGTTCATTACCATCCCTGCCTTCCCGATTGTATTTCTTCAGTAAGCTCTGTATATAAACATGACATCATGTGATGTAAAGCTTACATCATGCCCTTCAACGTTGTTGGGTCTCCTAGGCCAAAAGCCTAGGCTTCTAACCCAAGAGATGCCGGGAGCAGTGTCCTATCGTAAACAGCATGATGATGTCACACCGCTCATGACGAATACTAACTCCTGGAGCAAACTGCTGGCGAAGGAACAGGGAGAGGTGAGAACCTTTTCTAATCTATCTATAGGGGACTATATCTACCTACAGGGGTGAAAGAGTTTGAAAACGGCTCAATAGGAGCCAAAACGTCACAACTGGACATAGAATAAAGCAATGTTTATTTTTCCACTATTTGTGAGCCTTGTAATTTTTTCTTTTGTTTGAACATACAGGGGTGGCTTTATTTACCTAAAATGGGCTACATCTACCTACAGAGGGGACATATTTACCTACAGGGATCTATATATACCTATTCCTATCATTATTTTCAATGACATCACTTGATTGACAGCTTTTACCACCAACTCCTACAGCCTAGAGACACGTGTTCTGATACAAACAGTGATTGATAGAATTTTCATCCGTTTAGAGTCTTTCTTGCTTTTGCGAACTAAACAGGATCTTTGTATTGCCGACACCGTTGTAAAAACGGCCTACTGGCGTTCACGTTCCCTATGTATAAATTGTTGTCATGTGAAGTATGTATATGCTCCTGAGGAAGTGTGGGTTTGCCACAGGAAACGCGTTGAGCCTCGTCTTTTGGTTTTAATTGTGTGACAGCATAAGTCTGCTGCACTTTTAAACAATAAAGTCAGTTAGGCTATGTTCACACGGCTTAAAACTGGACGTATTTCAGTCCGTAATTACGCGCCGGAGTGCGCAAATTACGGGCTGAAAATGTCCCAGTCATTACAGTAATCCACAGTTCTCATAGAGAACTATGGATTACGTCTCCTCTCCCTGCTCGGCGAATCCGCTGGGTGGGGAGATAATTGACATGTGAATTACCAGCGGCGTATACGCGCCGCTGGTAATACAAGTCTATGGGCCGACGAGGTGCCGGCCCCCCCCGCGCCCGCCCCGGCCACACAGCGGAATTGCGAATACAACGTGTGAACCTAGCCATAATGTAAATTACGCCAGCGAGAGCTCCCTTCTCTTTTTACCTCGGAGCGCCGGATCCACATCCATTTTGGACATTAATAATATATATATATTATTTTTTTGTTTAAACCTGACCCTGCAATACACTTTGCTACAACTTTTTCCATGAGTTATTTCATGTGTTCCTAGGTTTTCATGATGCCGTTTGTTCACTAATGTTAAATAATAAAAAAAAAACTATGAAGGGGTGTGGCCTTTCATGATAGAGGACAGACGTGGGCAGTGGGAGCTCCTGCTGCGCCGTTCAAAACCACAGTGCCTACACCTCATTATGAGTCCTAAACTCCAGAAAAGACATCTTAGAAGGTCCATGAATGGCTCAGAAGCGGAAATTTCTATCTCCAACTTCTTTTCCCCACTTGTGGAACTGCAGCCAGCTTTGGGAGCGAACTCCCCAGAATGGGTGCCATCTTGCCTACGCCACAGCATGATCCCCAGCAGTACAGCGCATTGAAGCACAGAGCCTGCAGATCCCACAGCCTCTCCCTGAAAGAGTAGGCAGAAGAGGCAGAATGATGTGCAGCAGGCACCTCTTCTGAGCCCCCTGACACCGCCGGCATGCAGCAGAGAGGAGTACTGAGGGTACTGAGTGCAGGAAGCAGCGCTATTACAGCAGCATGAGGGGCAGCCAGGCTGTTTACAGCTCCATCCTCTGGTAGAGGTAAGACTATGCCGGAGAAACGCTGCAGGGAAGATGAGGGATGCAGAGAGGAGGAAGATGAGGAGACTGGGAGCAGTGCTGCAGACCAAGGGAGGCCCGTGTTACAGGTGACAAGCGGTCAAGGTGACATACAAACTGCCATATTACTCACCTCCCCCGCCATGCTGCACTCACCAAGATCTTCACCAAGCATATCACCAGCATCATTTAGGGGATCTGTAATAGACCCTTTGTTAGAGCCTGTTGCCAGCCCAGATCCCTTGTCTATACAAATATCAGAGGCATTAATCCCCGAGTTGCCAATGGCCAACATGTACTGGCTAAACCTGGATTCCCAGCCTGAATCTGCCTTATCCCAGAGGGATAACCCCGCTGACAAATTTATTCCTAACTATAAAGGAAACTCTGAATCTGCTTCCCCTAACATACCTAGAGGCAAAGCCTTACTCGCATTAAGAGATCACCCCTGAATTGCAGGTGCTGCTCTTCTTGTTACCAACATAGAGTGATATGTCAGCACTGGCACATGACTAAAAAAGTGCCTGGAAGCCGGATCTCACAAGGGTTAAAGGGGTTGTCTCACTACAAGGATCGCTTTTTTTTTTTTTTGTTAAAGATCTTGCAAAAACAAGTCACTTTGCAATATATGTCCATTAACAGTGTCCTACCTATTCCTAGATATCCCCTTTTGTACTGACTGCATCAGCTCCTCAGGTCGCTATAGCTACAGACCTGTTCAGTCTCTCATGATAGGCTGCCAGCACTGGTCGCTATAGCTACAGACCTGGCTTCTACAGCAGCCAAGTAGAAGCCAGTAAACACGCAAGATGAATCAATGTAGTGAGACAACCCCTTTAAGTCCTATATCTCTGCCTTGCAGGATAAAGTCCACAACCTTGAATCATTCCAGTCTTCCGTGCAGCGTACTATTACTGACCTGCAATCCTCTGTTGCAAACCAATAAGCGACCCAACACAACTTACTGGTCACTTAGATGACTTAGAATCGCAATAGGAGGAACAACGTAAGAGAGAAAGGATTTCCAGAAACGGTAAAGACACAAGACTTAGGACAATCACTAACAAAGTTGTTCAATTCTATACTTGTGAAAAGTGAGGATTCACATATTGAAATACATAGGGCACATCGAGCGCTGTGCCCTCAAAGTCAAGAACCAAACAGACCACGTGATGTGATTTACCATATTCACTATTTCTCAGTAAAAGAGGAGATTATGAAGAAGGCTCAAACCATCCCTGCTATCTTTTTTGAAGGAGCTAAGATCTTGCAATTTCCTGATCTGTCTAGACGGGCATTACGAGAGCCACAACCAGACCACCGCTAAATTACATACCGCTGGGGTTACCCATTTGCCCTGAACATCCACACAGATGCTGGCACAGACTCCTTCAACTCATCAATGGACTTACCAAATTTCCTTTCTGCCTTAAAGTTACCTCCTGTGACATTGCCAGTTTGGGACATTATCAGAGCAACCTCTAAACCAACAGTGGCAGATACGCACTACATCCTCAAGAGGATCGTCGATCTCTACTACCCCGAAAGAACAAAGACCACATAGACGCCTAAAGACTGTAACAAGGCTCGAGAGAATGGATGTCGCAGTTAGAAGAGGATTACCTTACAACCTACCGTGAGAGTGTCTTAGCTAAGATTGTTTTATAATGTTTTTTCCTAGGTGTCATAACATATTCCTAATATGAATGACCCTACAAGTTACCTCTTACTATTCGATTACTTTGTAGGTCGCTATCACATGAGGTAACAGTTATAGCTTGAATTTTAAATGGCCCCAAGGAGTTTGAAGTCCGTCTGCCCACCCTTAATTGAAGGTTGAGATTTGGTGTACAGCATTTATTCTATATACCAAAGTTCAAATATCTTTTCTTTACTTTGCTTTAATAAACATGCCTTAAAAATTTTCTCTCTCTTTATGCTGACATTTGGCAAATATAAATCATTTTATAATCCCAATTGACCTAAAATGGGGAAGGTTTATTCTGATTTTATGTCAGATAGTGAGAAAAACATGCACGTGTCTTTTTACATAGTGTATGTAAATTTCTGGTTTCATCTGTATATATATATCCCATCTCCCCAGGGTAACCTGTAACAAGATACGGCAGAATACAAACATCTCTGTCCCTCATTATCTGTCTCTCCCCTCCTCCATTGTAAATCGTAAGCTTTAGTGAGCAGGTTTCTCTCTCCTTCCGTATCAGTTTATTTAGTGTTAATACTGTATTACTCATGGTTTTATATTCTGTATTGCAACCCCTTTGCTTATTCAGCACCCAGAAATTAATGGCGCGCTTTAAATAAATAATAATTATCCCATATGATTAATGGCGTAATAAAAAAATTCAGAGTTCACTTGTTTTTTAGGGTTACCTTGCCAGAAAAAAAAACAAAAAAATGAATAAAAAAATGTATCAATTAGTCATATGTACCCTAAAATGATAAAAATAAAACATTCAGCGGAAATAAAAGATAATAGAAGCTGTATAAATTTAGTATCGCCGTAAATCATCATGATAGAATAAAGTAACCATATCATTTATACTACACTTTGAACTCCGAGAAGACAAATCCAGTGAATAAAAATAAAATCAAAACCTCAGTTTTAGCTATTTTCAATTGCACTCCACAATTTGATATTTTTTATTTCTCAATAATTGTATGGTACACTAAAAAAATTCAGCACAAAGAGAATGAAGCAATGTTGTCTTAAAAATAACAAAAAAAAAGTTAGACGAGCCATAACTTTTTCTAATTCTTTGACAACATCACAACACAAATGCTTCTTTTTGGGGGAAAAGTTGATTTTAAAGACAAGGACACAAATACATAAAAAAACAGACTTAAGGGGTTAACTGTCACATATTTTTCTATGTAACAAATAATGCAGGAATCACCTTAAAAGGGTTGACCATTTTCTTTAAAAAAAAAAAGGTCAACTGGATCAGGTCGGGGGTAAAGTTGAAAAAAAATTAAAGACTCACCTTTCTAACCGGCTTTGTTCCAACACTGAGCTCCAGTTCCAGCTCGCCTGCCAATGACATCACGATCATCAGCTCGTGACCATGGAGCCAATCACTGGCCTTATGTGCTGTTCAAACAGGCAGAGACTGCTAGGGCATGTGGACGCCTGCAGGGTCATGTGAAGAGAGAACAAGACGGCACCGGCCGGGACCAGAACTCCGCTGCTTGGAAAGCGAGACTCTTACTTTTAATTAAATTCCCCACACTTCCTCCCTTCCAAAGTGGTTTTTTTAAACAGATTACCCCTTTAACTTGAAAAGAAAGTAAACATTTCAACTTTTACAATGTATAAGATGTTTGTAAGCACTTGCTCAGCTGTACAACTGCACTTACTATGGATAAGCAGAAGCTACATTAACCCCTTAACAGTCGCCCACTGTCTTTTGATGGTAAACGTTGCACGTCTTGGCAGCAATGCCAAAAGACGTCGCTGCAGGTAGATGGGATTTGTGGCTCTCAGTGCCGCAACTGTGCTAAGAATGGAGCTGTAGTTAACAGCTCTGTTCCTAGAGCCATCTCTGAATGGTAGGGACCAGAGGAAGCCTCTGATCCCCTGTGTTTAACCCTCTGATTGCCACAGTCTGCAACATAATCATATGTAATAATAAAGGGAATAGAATATATATAATAATAATAAAGGGAATTCCCATGCTCCACCTCGTCACCGGGACTCCCAGTCACCCGATGGAGCTTGGGGAATATCTATGCAGTCAGCCCTGGGGACCTAGAATAGCCCCAAAGCTGTCTGTATAGCAAGCCTATGTGTTGCCCTGAAAGCAGCCTGTGTTATGCTGATGTATAGTATAATGTATTAGCATATAGGAGTATACAAGGGTACACCAAAACATTACTAAGTGTAAACAAAAAGTGTAAAATAGTTATCCCTTAATGGGATTTAAAAAAAAAAAAAAAAAGTATAGAAAATAAATGAAATAAAAATAAATATTTAATAAAATAATTATTGTGTATACATTACGCAAATAAAAAAAAAATATACAAATATTAGGTATCTACACGACTGTAATAACCTGCTACAATTCTACAGGTTATTTAGTTCGAAATGTGAATGATGTAAAAAAAAATAAAAAAACAAAATGCAGAAAAACACTTTAAGCGCCAAAAATCATACATGTCGCCTAGACACCATTTTTTACACGCATTTTAATAAGGTATAATGTGTCTGAATTTATGCCCGGTCTACCGCGGGTCATAAATCAGACGACATTTCATAGATTCGGGTGCATTCTATGCTAGAAATGCGTGCATGGAAATGGCGTGGGTGGCAAAATACTTACATGTTTCCCATTGTGCTGCAACCAGGGACTAGAGAAAGGAGAGTAGTTTTTATAATTTTAATGGGGCTGCTGGTATTATTTTTATAGCAGGTCTAATACTTAGAAAGTGTAAATTTATACTAGATGGTCTTAAAATGCACAATATTTCATAGAGTTTCTACTAGTTGGCTTAGCCTAGCCATCTAACTGCGCACTTTTATTATTATTATTATTATTATTATTATTATTATTATTATTATTATTATCATTTATTTTGGAGCGCCCTTGATTCCAGAGCGCTATACATTTGAGGTGGGTACATAAATAACATTGGTCAAACAATTACAAAGTGACAGTAAGTGACTAACAACCGATACAGTGGGAGAGAGGGCCCTGCCCGTGATGGCTTCCAATCTACAGTTAAGGAGGGGAGAGACAGAAGGTGAGGGGCAGGCATGTTTGTGGGGTGGAGCAGTGCAACACTGTTAATGATGGTTATAGGCAATTCTGAAGAGGTAGGTATTAAGGTTACGTTTGAAGCTCGTGAGAGTGGGGATGAGTCTGAGGTGTTGAGGCAGTGAGTTCCAGAGTATGGGGGAAGCACGAGAGAAGTCTTGGAGACGGTTGTGTGAGGAGCTGATAAGAGGAGAGCGGAGAAGAAGGTCCTGTGAGGAGCGGAGGTTGCGTGAGGGGAGGTATTTAGATATTAAGGCAGAGATGTTTGGAGGGGAGAGGTCATGGAGAGCCTTGTAGGTCAAGGTTACTAGCTTGAACTGGATTCACAGGGCAATGGGAAGCCAGTGAAGGGATAGGCAAAGGGAAGAGGCAAGGGAGTAGCGAGGAGAGAGGTGATTCAGACGGGCAGCAGAGTTAAGGATGGTTTGGAGGGGAACGAGAGTGCTAGATGGGAGGCCACAGAGAAGAATGTTGCAGTAGTCTAGACAGGAGATGACAAGGGCATGGACCACCATTTTTTTGCTTTCAGAGTTAAGGAATGAGCAGATTCGGGAGATATTTTTCAGGTGGAGGCAACAGGCAGAGATGAGGGTTTGGATGTGTGATTTGAAGGACAGATTAGAGTCAAAGGTTATCCCGAGGCAGCGGACCTGTGGTGCTGGTGAGAGAGTGTAGCGATTGACAGTGATAGAGAGATCAGGTGTAGGGATAGAGTGGGACGGAGGGAAGATAATAAATTCAGTTTTCTCCACATTTAGTTTTAGGAGACGGGAGCAGAAGAAGGAGGATATGGACGAAAGACATTCAGGGATCCGGGAGAGTAGAGCGGTGACATCTGGGCCGGAGATGTCAAGTTGGGTGTCGTCAGCATATAGATGGTAGTGAAAGCCATTTGATGCTATGAGCTGACCCAGACCAAGAGTGTACATAGAGAAGAGTAGTGGGCCCAGGACATACCCCTGGGGGACACCAACAGAGAGTGGGTGAGAGGAGGAAGTGGTGCGAGAGTGTGAGACGCTAAATCTTCTATCGGTGAGGTACGAGGAGATCCAGGAAAGGGCCGAGTCTGTGATACCGAGGGATGAGAGGATGTATAGGAGGAGTGAATGGTCGACAGTGTCAAAGGCAGAGGACAGGTCTAGGAGGAGAAGCACACAGAGTAGTGGCGTGAGGCTTTGGCGACTTTGGTTAGGGCAGTTTCAGTAGAGTGGTGGGGTCGTAAACCAGATTGCAGTGGGTCAAGGAGAGAGTTGGTGGAGAGATGGGAGGACAGTTGAAGATGTCTCAAGGAGTTTAGAGGCGAATGGAAACAGCGAGATGGGACGATAGTTGGACAGTGAGGAGCGGTCAAGAGATGGTTTCTTAAGAATGGGGTGATGGTAGCGTGTTTAAAGGAGGAAAGGAAGATGCCAGAGGTTAATGATAGATTGAATAGTTGGGTGAGGGCTGGGATGATAACAGCACTAAGGTCAGGGATGAGGTGGGATGGCAGCGGGTCAAGACTACAGGTGGTGAGGTTCGATTTGGATAGTAGAGAGGAGAGCTTGTCAGGAGTGACAGGAGAGAAGCAAGTAAGGGGGGGAATAGTGATGAGCAGGTGCAGAGGTGGGCTGTGGGAACAGTGCAGGAATAGAGGTAGGCTGAGGGGACTGAGGGGTGAAGCTTTGTCTGATGAGATTTATTTTATTTTGGAAGAGAGTTGCAAAATAATCTGCTGAGAGGAGAGATGGGGGAGGAGGTGCAGGTGGACGCAGGAGAGAGTTGAAGGTGTTAAAAAGTTGTCTGGGGTTCTCACAAGGGAGCATATGAGAGTGGTGAAGTAGTCTTGTTTAGCTGAGGTTAGTGCAGATTTAAATGTGTGTAGTGATTGTTTGTATGAGACGAGGTCCTCAGTGGAGCAGGTTTTCTTCCAGTGGCATTCGGCAATTCTGGAAGCTCGCCTCAGCTGCTTGGTGGATTCTGTGTGCCAGGGTTGTCTGTTGATTTTGCGGGTTCTGTTGTGTGTGAGAGGGGCAACCATGTCAAGAGTGGAGGTGATTGTGTGGTTGTAGAATGTGGTGTCTGTGTCTGGATCAGCAAATGAGGATAGGGTTGAGAGGGGAGCAAGAGAGTCAGAGAGAGTGCGAGGGTTGATGTTTTGTAGGTTCCTGCTTGGGTGTACTAGATTTTGTGCCGGAGAGGCAGGTGGAGTGGAGGTGGAGGAGAAGGTGAGCAAGTTGTGGTCAGAGATAGGGAGAGGAGAGTTTGAGAGGTTAGATAGGGGGCAGAGGAGGGTGAAGATGAGGCCCAGTGTGTGTCCATCTTTATGAGTACATGGAAACCTCTAAAGAAGCATTTATGCTATCTACAATTTATGAAAAAAACTTTGAGATTCTTAGTTCACATTTTTTGATCAAAAAAATACTTAAGCCACCCCCGGCTACCAATGGGATCTCATGGCGGGTGGTCCTACTCTATTTTTACCTCTCACTAGAGTCAAATTCAGACTTCTCATTGGGTCAACAGATCTCCATTATCCAGAGAGAAAAAAATATATATAATATGATGGTGTGCCACTGGTATTGGAATGCGTGTATATATATATATATGCCGCAACCATGCCAGTGGCACCCAGGTTCACATTTTGTTTTTCAGAAATGTTTTTTTGTGCATAACTATACGTTGTATTTGGCATATATTGCTTTTAAACTATATAGGGAGGAATGGATGCCTCCATTTTGGTCTCTTGCACCCCGCCCACCTCCGCAGGTGGTTATATCAGTGCAGTATGCTTGCAAGGTTGGTGCTTTTTTTATTTTTCTCTCTGGATAATGGAGGTCTGTTGACCCAATGAGAAGTCTGAATTTGACTCTAGTGAGAGGTAAAAATAGAGTAGGACAACCCGCCTTGAGATCCCGTTGGTAGCCGGGGGTGGCTTAAGCATTTTTTTATCAAAACATGTGAACTAAGAATCTCAAAGTTTTTTTCATCTTTATGAGTTGCTCCAGAGGTCCACTGGGTGAGGCCGAAGGAAGAGGAGAGTGACAGGAGTTTGTTAGTAGTGGAGTGGGGTGTGTCGATTGGGATGTTAAAATCTCCCATGATAATAGTGGGGATGTCGGTGGAAAGAAAGTGGAGGAGCCAGGAAGCGAAGTGGTCAAGGAAGGTGGTGGCAGGGCCCAGGGGTCAGTAGACAGTAGACAACAGCCACAAAAGTGACGACCCTTTTTCTTACAGCCCCACCCGTTTTGCAAAATGCGATGCAGATGTGTCAAAAAACTGACAAATACATAATAACTGTGCCGTAAAGCATGCGCAAGAATTCTGGCATAGCTGCAACAGTGAATCTGCCCCACTGTGTCAACACAATGGATATTAATTCGTAGATTGGAAATAGGGACCTTATTTGGTATACCCCATAACTGGACAAACCTACCCTGGAAGACTGATAGCGTCCATTACAAATAAAGCACAATCAATCATTTAAGAGTTTTAAAGAAATTGCAGTTAATCTGTACTAAAAGTTTTAGTGGACTCTGAGGGGGTTTCTCTAAATCAAACATTTAATATTAAGATAATGAATATGAGAAAAAAAAGAATACTGTGCAAAAGTGTTAATTTTTAATAAATACTATGATGGAGATTGGGGGTTGTCCATTATTTAAAAAGATATGAAAAAGGCTTTGCTAGTCAGGAGAGGTTGAACATAGGAAAAAAAAAAAAAACAACTTACCTGTGAAGCCTGCTCCATTCCAGCTCCGCCACTGCTTCTAGTGCTGAAGCCAATCACTGGCCTCAGCGTTCACATGCCATTCATCAAGGAAGAGTCTGTTATGACCAGTAAGGCCATGTCCCCAGGGCAATGGCCGGTTTTTCAGACGGTTTGCAGTTTTGCAAACCATCTAAAAAAACAGTCCCAAACTTTTACATGGGCCAGTTTTTCAGACCGCCGGCCACCCGAAAAACATTGTGCTTGTTCATACTTCTGTCCGGTTTTCGGACGGAATATGAACAAGTGAATGTGAAGGGGGAGGGCTTTTCTCTGCTAATCACGGAGAAAAGCCGTCCCTCTGCGGCTGTGTGCGCGGCACAAAAACCGGACAAACACCGGTCGGATAAAAAGACCGATATTTGTCCTGTGACGTGGGCGCCCTAATTGGCCACATTGCAGCGTAACCAATGGACATAATTGTGGAGCAGCGGTGGTGCTCGGACAGAGCAATGTTCACACGCCTCTTCTATGTCTAAAGAAAAAAAGGTTTCATCATCATAAATGGGGATTCTTTATTGTAAGAGCAGTGAGACTATGAACCTCGCTGCCACACGAGGTTGTGATGTTGGATTCATGAAACAAGTTCAAAAAGAGTTTAGATACCTTTCTTGAAAACTAGAATATTACCGGTTAAGGGAAGGGGCTAGATTTTGGAGGTAGGACGTTGACATAGGGATTGTTCTGAACGCCAAATTTGGAGTCGGGAACAAATTTTTCGTCTTGTATAGGACAACTGACATCCTTCTTAGGGTCACGGATTCGGATTTTCAAATTTGTCAAAAAACAACGGTAAAAGCATTCACATAGACCTCAACTGATAATCCAAGTTGGAGTCCACATGGCTTGGATTTTCTTGAGGTAGAATTTAAAAACAGCCGAATTTGCAAAAAGCTTGTTTATTTTTCGCCATATTTTAGGTAAAAAAAACACATCCCAAACAATTCTATGTCAGATCCATGTCCAAAACCCCATAAAGATCAACGGGACTCGTTTTCTGACTGTAAATGTTCCAGGAAAAAAAAAACACTTTGAAAACCAACGACAAAATTCCAACGAGGAAACACCATGAATGTCTGAGACAGACTTTCTGCCTCCTATACTTTGGTGTTGAGAGTGCGTAAAACGCCTCAAAGAATTGGCATATCAATTCTATGTTGGCATTTAGAGTGTGCGCCGAAATTAAAAATCAACATCATTGTTTTACATTGGTCCCAAAGTGAGGCTTTTTGACTCTTTTTGGGGGGAAGATTATGTGCGTAATCTGCCCCAAAGAAAAGGGTCAATATATGCTGTGTGAACGTACCCTTAGGTTTAAATTCTTTAAAAATAAAAACACCTTTTACATAATCAGACAAGTTATAATGTTGCTGTGACAAACATAGCTGAGGGGGAAATAGAAGAGACAAAGATCAGATAGGGGGAACAAAGAGGGTGGCAGAAGGTAACATAATAGGTAGAGAAAAAAAGGTATGAGATAAAAGTGAGACTGGAGGAGCAGCAAGTTGTGATCAGAATAATCAAGCTGTATTTTTCCGTAAAGAAACAGGTAAAATGCCATATAAACCATTTGTATGTATAACCTTGTCTATTTATAACAATGGATATGATTGAGAACAAACATAAGAAAAGACTGTTAAAGAGGTTCATGATCAATTTTTACCACATAATACCGCTGTACAGGAAGCAAATCACCATACATCCAATCACCACGGGCCCCGACAGCAAAGTAAAGACCCCAGTTGATTGGATATATGGTGATATTTGTTTCTTGCACAGTGGTGTTTTCATAGTTAACATATAGCCAGCATTTAAAAAAGAATCATACATAAAAAAATTGTCTTATAGCCATTTGTATGTATTTATATAAAATGTATTGTTTTATAGAAATACATTTATATAGACCCTGGAAACTGCACTGTTTTTCAAACACACAAATGAAACAGCAGCATTCTGCAGATGCCAGGAGACAGATAAACACTTAGGGCCACATGTATGAAACTGAGTTTTAGACCTAAACAGTTTTCATACATGTGGCCCATAGAGTGTAAATTGGACTTATTGGGTCACACCCCAATAGGGCATTAATGAGCCTTTTTTCTGAAAAAAGGGGCAATACATTACGTGGAAATCCCTAAAGAAGCATTTATGCTATCTATCACACATGAAAAAACTCTGAGATTCTCGGTTCACATCTTTTGATCAAAAGATGTTTAAGCTGCCCACGACTTTCAACGTGATCTCAGATAGGGCAGTCCTATGCTATTTTTAAACCTCTCCATAGAGCCAATCAAGGCCTCTCACTGGGTCAACCGACCTCCATTATTCAGAGAGAAAAAATAAAAAACACACCCAACCTGCAAGCTGCCCTTCTTATGACAGCCTGTGAGAGTGGGCGGGTACAGAAACCCAAAATGGAGGACCCCTTCCTCCCCATATATTTTAAAATCAATGTACACCAAGTATAACGTATGGTTCTGCACAAAAAACATTTCTGAAAAAACGTATGCAGAACCATACGTTATACTTGGTGTACATTGATTTTAAAATATATGGGGAGGAAGGGGTCCTCCATTTGGGGTTTCTGTACCCGCCCACTCTCACGGGCTGTCATAAGAAGGGCAGCTTGCAGGTTGGGTGTGTGAGGTCGGTTGACCCAGTGAGAGGTCTTGATTGGCTCTATTGAGAGGTAAAGATAGCATAGGACTGCCCTATCTGAGATCACGTTGAAAGTCGTGGGCAGCTTAAACATCTTTTGATCAAAATATGCGAACCGAGAATCTCAGAGTTTTTTTCTGAAAAGACTCAGTAAGCAGGGTGAGGTATGCTGACAGGGCTGCCCTTTTCGGGGCAATCTTCTTGCCATTAGGAATTATTGCAAATTGCTAGGCTGTGTTAGGGTTTATGCAGAGATAGATTTGATTGATATGCTCATTTTTTCTCCTGCAGCTCCCACACTGGAGCTATTTATCCATCTATTTCACCTTTATTTTCATGCTATACTAAGGCTCTCTATAAATAGTGTATTACATGGCTATGCACTAGATTAATTTCAGTTGTTCAATAGAAGCTCTGTTTTAGTCTTGGATTCCTATATTTGATTGTGTGTTGTATATAAATTGATCATAACTGTGAGGGCCCATTCACCAGTTCAGAGGGGGACCTACTCTAAACAGACAATTTCATCTCTCCCAGTGCCTTTCCAGACCTCCATACTTTTCAGGGCATGGGAGTCCCAGATATACTCTATTCTGATTAAAAACAGCCACCAATTGGGCTGGTATCCATCATTCTGTTTAGACAACCCTGCTGGAAAGTACAGGTTAGTGGCACTGCTCTGTCCTCAGTGCGCTGCTACCTTCTACAAGTGAACTCCCAATGCTATTAATACTATACAAGAGCATTGGGGTGCAACCTCATTCCAAACGGTAACAGCATGTCTAGCCACAACCTCAAAGTAGAGAACAGATAGAACTGCTACAGTACCACTGCACATGCCTGGAGCAGTTCTTAGACATTTGAGATGATCTTGTGGCTGTGGCAGGGGTGAACAGCGCATGCGCTGGTATGAGCATTCTCAAGATCCCAGCCACTAGCAATGTCAAAATGATGCTGCATTCCCGGCCACCACTAAAAACTCACAGCAGTGGTGAGGAACTATACAAAAAAGAAAGGAGGTCGGCAGGGTAACACAGAAATTGTGAGTTAACAGGGAGTAAAATAGTAATATTTAATTTAAATGAACCTGTCGAGACACAATCTATATGCTGAGAATAACCCTTTAACATAACTACTGATTTTTTTAAGTACACCTTTAAATAGAAGGTTTGCCCAAAATTTTCCAAAATAATCATAGTACTGAAAAGCAGCCTGCAAAATCTTTAGTTTAAACTATTACAAGGACATACTGTAACTGTCAGGATCCTGCTGTGAAAATAGGATTGATCTAGTGAAAAATTACATGAGAACAGTAAGAACACCATGCAACCTACAGAGTGGTAGAACTAATAAAACAAGATCTACTTTAATCATGTGTTGCTGAGCTCTCCTCGTGCTGCAGCAAAACTAAAAAGCAGAACATTAATATTGTACAGATTGTGGATTTGGAAGGGAACATTGAAAAATAACAATTATTGTACAAGACAACGAAAAACCTATAAGAAAGTATTTTCTTGGACATACAAATTACTTTTATTATGTGTGTTACCGTGGACAAATGTTTAATAGGTGAAAGTGCTATATCTCCCACAGAGCATAATGGAAAGGGTCTATGCATGTGCAGATATCTTTCATCTGAAAGACGATATCAGGCACCTTAGTTCTCCATTGGCAGCTGCCATCACATGCAGCTAGATGTAACATTATCACCTCGTGATGACAGCATGTGCCTGGGTACCACAGTAGCGGTGGTATGGAATCTAGATACTTTTATATCTGAGTCATGGAGCAGAGAAGTTGTAACGGATTTTTTTTTTTGTGGGTCATTTGTCAGCTGATATACTCTACTCCAAAAAAGCTAGGGATATTTGGCTTTTGATAAGCACAGACAAAAATCCATACCAGAATGAATGGTGGATAAATACTTTGACTAATAAGGAATAAACATCAAAAAAGGGGATAGTCCTAAAACTTAACATTTAATACGTGCATATAAGAGATAAAAAGAATGTTCTCCAAAAAGGTATAAGACCTCTCAACACAAATGTTTGTCATACGTTATACAAGTAAAGCAAGACAGCACTTGTCCATCAGAAGGAAATGTCAAAAAAAATGTATGGGACCAACATGTAGCCCTAATAAGCCCTGAATAACGCTACATATGCCCTAACCTATAGTTAACAGGGTGGTCGGCCCGATAAGGACGTCCCTGTCTGGAACCTCACTATGTAAAGAAAGTGCACCCTAAAAATCCCTATGGTCCCGTATCTTTTGTGTTGACATTACTTTCTGATAGACAAGTGTTGTATTGATTTTTTGTATAACGTATGGCAAACATTTGCATTGAGTGGTTCTTATACCTTTTGGAGAACATTCTTTTGATCTCTTATATGCATATATTTCGAAAAGAGTCAGGAAGCATTTCTAGTGTGTAATAATATAACAAGTTATAGTGTCTGGGATTCTGGAGGAGGGTCGTTGATCCAGGGATTTATGCCGATTGCCAGATTGAAGTCAGGAAGGACTTTTTTCCCTCAAATGAGGGCAATTGGCTTCTGCTTCATAGGGAGGGGGGAGGGAGGGGTTGCCTCACAGACTGTGTATTAAAAGTTATATTTAGCTTTTGGTTGAAATTTAAGGATGAACATAACATTTCTTTAACAATTTTTAAAAGCACTAAATGAGCCAATCTCTTTACTTTAGATGCACATGTCCAACTGTTCAATATTCAGTAATTTTTGCACAACTTGCTGATCTCTAACAAGGAGCTGCATGGCAAAATTCTCAACAGGTGTTTGATCCCTGAATTGCCCAATGAATTTATGGGATGTGCCGACTCACTCACTTTTGGCCGCCATCTTGGATCAGCCAGGGGGTATTCTGATCATGGATCGTTGTCCTTTCATAGAACGGTTGGCACACCAACAAATGGCACTCTGACACATGCTTACGTTTAACATTGGCCTCAGCCAGCTTTAGTCGGGAACAGTAGTCACATAAACAAAACCATAAACATAAATCCTCGCCCTTCTGGCCACTAACTATACCTCTAGAGACCCTCTCTACCATGGTCTGGATCTAACACCCAGCACCACCAAAACATGTACTCACAGTCCAGTACACTGTACAGGCTTCCCACAAGCCTCTGGGGTCCAGAGCTCTCTCCTCAGCTCTGTTGCTCCAAGCATCCAGGTAGCAACCACACCTCCTGATCACCTGGAGAGACAGGCTTTTTATAGGCTTGGTAAATCCTGGAACTGGAACGTGGGAACAGCCACCCACTAAACTGCAGCTGTTCTGGGAAAAGCCAGCCCATAATGGCTGGGCATCAGCTGTACTACATATAGGTGTCAGCAACCTATTGTTACTGACTAACAACAACTGGCTTCCCCCACCGAGACCAGGCCCTCGGTGGCACGTTTCTAGCAGGTGGACTGTACGCCAACTAGTGACAGCACCATACGACCACCTAAGGTCGCTCTGCCACAGGGATCAATTTGAATTGGGATTTAAACAGTCCTCCTCATCCTGCTGTTCACATTTTTGGCTCCTTTTGCATGAATGACAGCGGAGTGGCATGGAGGCGATCAGCCTGTGGCCCTGCAGAGGTGTTATGGAAGCAAGGGTTGCTTTGATAGCAGCCTTCAGCTCGTCTGCATTGTTGGGTCTGGTGTCTTTCATCTTTCACTAGACAATATCCCATAGATCCTGTATGGGGTTAAGTGCTGGTCAATCAAGCACAGTAATACTGTGGTCTTTAAACCAGGTATTGGCACTTTTGGCAGTGTGGACAGATGCCAAGTCCTGCTGGAAAATGAAAATTCCATCTCCAAAAAGCTTGTTGGCAGAGGGAAGCATGAGGTGCTATAACATTTCCTGGTAGATGACTGCGCTGACTTTGGTCTTGATAAAATACAGTGGACCTACACCAGCAAATAACATGGCTACCCAAACCATCACGGATTGTGCAAACTTCACACTAGACCTCAAAATGCTTGGATTGTGGCCTCTCCTCATTTCCTCCAGACTCTGGGACCTTGATTTCCAAATGAAATGCAAAATGTACTTTCATCTGAAAACAACATCTTGGACCACTGAGCAACAATCCAGTTCTTTTTCTCCTTGGCCCAGGTAAGATACTTCTGGTGTTGTCTATTGGTCATGAGTGGCCTGACACATGGAATGCGACACTTGTAGCCCATGTCCTGAATACGCCTGTGTGGTGGCGGCTCATAAAGCACTGACTCCAGCAGCAGTCCACTCCTTGTGAATCTCCCCAAATTTTTGAATGTCCTTTTCTTAACAATCCTATCAAGGCTGTGGTTATCCAGGTGGTTTGTGCACCATTTTCTACCACACTTTACACTCAACCTTCTATTAATATGCTTTGATACAGCTCTCTGAACAGACAGCTTCTTTTGCAATGACCTTTTGCTGCTGTCCCTCCTTGTACATTGTGGCAATGATTGGCTTCGGGACATCTGTCAAATCAGCAGTCTTCTCCATGATCGTGTCACCTACTGAAACAGACTAAGGGACCTTTTAAAACATTTAGGAAGCCTTTGCAGGTGTTTTGGGTTAATTATTCTAATTTTCTAAGATAATGACTTTTTGGTTTCCTTTGGCTGTAAACCATAATCATCACAATTAACATACATAACCGTGATCAAGGGCGAGAATGTAAAGTCTGAAATGCGTTGGTTTTAATATGCTTTTTTGTACCCTCTGCACCGACTGGATGTAAATAAAATTATTACTTTTTCACAAAGACCGCTGGATCCTACACCTTTGCTATTTTAAATGATATAACATACATAAACACCTGAAAAAGTTTAGTCTGTAATGACTGTATATCATATATATGAGTTTCACTTTTTGAATTGAATTTCGGGGAAAAAAAATTGGCTTATATTCTAATTTATCGAGAAGCAGCTGTGTGAGCAGGCAATGTTTTGCAGCTACTGAATCACACATACAATATTATGTTTATCCATACTATGTACAGTAACTACTGCAAATATGATAACCTAAAGCATATAGACTCTATACAATCAACAATAGATACATATACTGTCACACACACACATTCAGACTGAGCCACAGGGGAGCAGGTAAAACACCGGATGCCCCCCCCCCCTCCCCTTCCCCCCTCAGGCATGAAAACCCTGGGGCTGCTTTTCAGGTAGAGTGGTGGAGTAAGAAAGGCAGAAAGCAAGAGGCAGAATGCAAGAGTCCTGTGCAGTCATGTACAGTAGCTGAGAATCAACTCCACTGCTGGACCACAAGATTCAGTTTCACAGGTGAACAAAAGGCAACTCAGTCGACACTGCACATGAGGTATTATATTCATAGTATGTACGTAAAATAACCTAAATCACATAGACTTTATATAAGCAGTAATAAAAAAGCATGACTTTTACACAATATAATTATAGTATATACGGCAAATACAATAATCTAAAGCACATAGACTTTACACAAGCAATAATAAAATACACATGACTGTCACACCACAGTACAGTATACACACCGTGCTCAGATCGGTTTCGATGTAACTTGCAATACTTCAGTTTACAAATACACATTATCATATTTTCCAGTAGTAATTTCACAGACTGATTAAACTATAGCATATCCTGCTTGCAGTAGAGTTTTAACCCCTAACCCTGGCCATTAGTAAGGCCGGGTCTACACAACATAGTTAAAGGGGTTGTCTCACTACAAAGATTGCTTTTTATGTTAAAGATCTTGCAAAAATGTACAGCGCCCTGGAATCAATGGCGCTTTAAAATAAATAATAATAATAACAAAAACAAGTCACTTTGCAATATGTGTCCATTAACAGTATCCTACCTATTCCTAGATATCCCCTCTTGTATGGGCTGCATCAGCTCCTCAGGTTGCTATAGCTACAGACCTGTTTGCTCTCTCTTGATAGGCTGCCAGCACTGGTTACTATAGCTACAGACCTGGCTTCTACTGCAGTCTAGTGGGAGCCAGTAAACACACTCCTGAATTCAAAATGAAACCAAGAAAACAGGGCTGAGGTAAGATGAATCAATGTAGTGAGACAACCCCTTTAAAATACCGTCCAAAATGCGACAGAATTTTAAATCCACCGCACCACGGTTTTTGCGCTAAAAACCGTGGTCGGTGTTCGGATTTGCCGTCAGCCCCATACATTGAATGTACAGGAATCCGGCGGACCATACAACATGTTTTAAAATCCACCGAATTCGCCGTATTTCAAAACCGACCAGAAAAAATCCATATGCAAATTCACCCAAAGACCTGGGTAATCCAGCGAATGTACAATCCCCGATTCTTTATTTCAATCCATAGTGCTTACAGGACAGTACAGATATAGCGTACATACACACTCGCTAACGCGTTTCCGACCTCCAAGGGTCCTTGATCACAAGAATCGTGGATTGTACATTCGCTGTATTACCCGTGTCTTTGGGTGAATTTGCATATGTTTGGAGAAGTGACTAGCAGCTCTCCTTGCGAGGACTTTACAACCACGGGTGAAAGCACCGTACACAAGCCGTATAGGAGGACTTTGTGCGGTTACGATTGAGGGGGTAAGCTGCAGAAGCTTGTTTTATACTTCAGAAAAAATCCATGCCGTGTAGGCTACAGCTTGGATTTTCTATTGCGGTGTATGGGGCACTGGTTACAGTCGGATTTTCTGCGGATTCTAAATACTGAATCCGCCGAAAAAACAGTGCTGTGGAGACATAAATAAAGAGTCAGCAAACGTTGACAATCTATTGTGTATGCCTCCTGACCATCCTCCAAAGGCAGAGGGCATTGGGAAAGAAGAATGGAGCAAGCTGGATTTTACCCGTTTTTGTTCCTGTTGGAGATACGCCTTTGCAAAACCTCTCCAGTGACGCTTATTACTTTATCCACATGAAAGGGGTTTTATAGTTTTCCAAAACACTCAGTCGGTCGGGAGGTTGCACCTGACCTTTTAAACCCGCTCCGTACCACAGTTGCCTCCGGTTTCACTGTGCCCCCCGATGACGGCACGATCAGTGGTCATGTGACACTGCAGCCAATCACAAGCCTCATCTGCCATGTGCCGTATATCCAGGCAGGGCTGCCATCAGTAATTTCAGGGTCTCTTACAGCCAAAGAATTTGGGCCCCCCGCCTATTACCAGCTCCTATCTTGTAGGCTCCTTTTTTTTAAAAAAATGTGTCGCACCCCCCAGAGTACTGCAAAACGCCCTAAGGGAACCCTGTAACAAAACAGAAGCCATAAATAGACGGGGTCACGAAATGACGAAATGAGCCAAGGGCAGAAGGGCAGCAGTCGGGAAGGGGAGGGGTTTTAAAAGGGAAAGATTTTTTTGTTCAATTTTACAACCTCCCCAACCTCCCATTTTGTAAAACTGAAGAACTCCTTTAAAATTAAGCAACAGAATAATAACACAGAATTTTCCATACAATTTCTCCAACACGAATATTTTGGGGCTACCAAAAAAACCCAAACCTACCGCCATCCCACAATGACAATCACCAAAGGGTCTAATACTTATGTTTAACCCAGAAAAATGGGGCAATTTTTGGGCTCGGGGACACCGATATCTTTTGCTGGACCTCTGTGGCCCTGTTTTATTAGGTCTTTTATTGTGTCAACACCAAGGCCCAGAAAAGGATCCTTTAGTATTCTTGTGGACTACTTAAACCTTGCTTATAATATTTTACCAGCCCCAGAGCAGAGCATTGACTGCAAAGCAATTTGACCATAATATTGATGAAGTAGCCACTAAAAGTCCCAAGGCCTTTCACTCTGCACAGACCAAAAGGGGACCTTTTCAAAAGGGACCCCAAATGACGCCTGACGGATCCCAGTGACTACAATTTGTCAGTCGAGTTTCCGCTGTGGTGTCTGGTGTTTTTTCCTATGCAATCATAAGGGGGTTACATAGGGGAAAGGATCGCTGGGATTTTTGTGCCCCGGATGAAAACCCCTGCTTTAAAACCCACGGGTTCCAGGCCCCTGCTGAGGGCCTGGAGCACCGACGGTCTTTTCAACTGTATTTGTGTCCTTGGACGCACATACAATTGAAAGTTTCTGCAGAGCAAAACAGCGCCCCCCTGCCCCGCAATACCCAAAGAGCGCAAGCGGGCTTGGGGCCCTCGGATACCGGGCCGGGCGCGGAGAACGTCATCAAGCTGCCTGTTTGGCATGATGACATCATGCCGCCTGTGGCGGGAAGAAGATGGAGACCAGCGGGAGCTTCAGGGAGCAGGGAAAAGGTGAGTGCTGTTATTTTTTTATTTTTAATATACCCTATTACCTTCCTATCTATATACTGGGAGCCATATTACCTGCCTATCTATATACTGTGGGTTCTATTACCTATGTCTATACTGGGGGCCCTATTACCTACCTATATTTATACTGGGGGCCCTATTACCTACATATATGTCTATACTGGGGGCCCTATTACCTACCTACAGACTGGGAGACCCTATTACCTATCTACATACTTGGGGGCCATATTATCTATATACCGACTGGGTGACCATAAACCTACACAACTAAGGTCCATTACTATATACTTAAATGGGGGACCCCTTTTAAAACCCATATATCTACCTACTGGAGGGAAAATAACCTAATACCTACCCACGAAAGCCATGTACCACCTACTGGGAAGGGGTCTATAAATCTACCTAATGGGGGCCTATAAAGAAAAGATGGGTGACTCCCGATCCCCCACTGCAGGCACCTGCATTTTCTATCATAGAAAAGCCAGTTCCTGTGGTGACGGGGCGTCACCCTGCTTTCCTGTATAAACCCCCATTAGGAAGGGAGTTATATAAACCCCCCAGTAGGTAGGTAGGTAAATATGTTCTGGAAAAGGGAGGATTCTAAAGTGTTTGTGTGGTAAATTATGCGAGTCCTGGCTGGAAGAAGTCATCATGGAGGTCTGGGATGGATGGAGAAGGGAAAGTCGTCTCCTGTGAGTCACTATATGTAACTTCAGTGTAAACACATTTCTGCAGAGCATCTACACACAACTAGTATCTACCACTACATGGTCCCTGTATGGCGGTGGTATATGTATGCAGAGCCTGTGTACACTGGTTATCCACCACTATATGGTACCTGTATGGCGTTGATATACGTCTTCAGAGCCTGTGTACAGCTGATAGTCACATGTGGTGGTCACGTTTGTCCATGGTCTGGCAGTATTATTTGATCCTTAAGCAGTAATAGTTTTGGGTCTTGGTATTTTTTTTTTAGTAACAATGATTCGTATGATATATTTGTTCCATGTATAGGTGTATTATTTAGTGACTTATTTATAAGGTATTACATGGAGGTGAGCGCTTTTGAAAAAGAAAATTGTCAACACTGATTTTTATTGTACAGTGACTGCTGAGGAGATGGGCAGAATCAATGTGGAATATGCAGAAAATTAGTGACAGGATAATATGTTTTTTCTCTGAAAAATACATGCTGCAGTTCACAATGTGCCCTGAAAAATGCTATGTGAACACAGCCCTACTGAGCAAAACTTAACACACAGGACCAGAACCCCGGTTGTTTCAGGACCCTAGCAACACCCAGGCATGATGGATACCAATGGTCCACTGAGTATAACTAGATTTGCTGAGTTTTAAAGGGGTTGTCTCACTACAAGGATTGCTTTTTATGTTAAAGATCTTGCAAAAACAAGTCACTTTGCAATATGTGTCCAATAACAGTGTCCTACCTATTCCTAGATATCCCCTCTTGTATGGGCTGCATCAGCTTCTCAGGTCGCTATAACTACAGACCTGTTTGATCTCTCCTGATAGGCTGCCAGCACTTGTTGCTATAGCTACATACCTGGCTTGTACTGCAGCCTAGTATAAGCCAGTAAACACGGCCCTTAATTCAAAGTGAAAGTAAGAAAACAAGACTGAGATAAGATGAATCAATGTAGTGAGACAACCCCTTTAAGCACAAGTTTTTGGAAACTGAAAAAAAAATTGCACTGCTCTGTTTTCTCCGGTATTTGTTATAAATTCAGACTGTAGCAACTCAGATGTGAAAACATACAACGATGAAACAAACTTATCTCACTGAAATACAGGTCTTTTTTTCCCTATGCTCATCCTCGCAATCAAAGATCAGCAGTGGAGAAGACAAGACAACCAGTTAGCATCACATGTGTTGTGTCAAGAATGATGTTGGATTGTTAGTCGTCACTCATAAGAGTCCCATGAGCTGCACTAAAGAGAACCTGTCACATAGGTTATGCCCTCCTTGCTGAGGACAGCACAAGCTAGTGTCAGACCTGCTGTTTCCAGCGCTGTGTCCCTTATTCTGTAATATGCTGTCGTTTTAGAGCATTTAATGCTCAAATCTGGCAGTTTTGAGACAGAAAAAGAGTCATGTAAAGAGTCACTTTAATTCATGTCCGGCCCACCTGAGACTAGCCCCGCCCACCTCACAACTAACTAACCTATTACTTTGAATAGGTAGAAATGTGAATAAGGCTATGTTCACACGGCAATTATTGGGATGTATCTTGCCCCGTATTTAGCACCGTACTGCGCTGAATACAGGGCGAGATACATCCCAATAATTACGGTAATCCACAGTTCTCATAGAGAACTATGGATTACGTCTCCTCTCCCCACTAGGACAATACGGCGAGCGGGAAGAGAAGTGACATGTCAATTATTCATAGCGTATACGCGCCGTGAATAGTGAATGTCTATGGGGCCAGCGGGCTGCCGCCCCGCTCCCGTACACACGGCGTAATTGCGGGCGAAATACGTCCCCGCAATTACACCATGTGAACATAGCCTAACAGTCAGGTGGGCGGGGCTAACAGCTGCTCATAAATAAGCTGGACTCTTTTCTCACAGAATAAGGCTATGTTCACGCGGCTGATTTTGGGACAGATTTCGTTCCGTATTGTGCGCCGTACTGAGCTGTAATATGGCCGAAATCCGTCCCAAACATTACGGTAATCCACAGTTCTCATAGAGAACTATGGATTCCATTTCTTCTCCCCGCTCACGAAATACGCTGAGCAGGGAGAAAGTGACATGCACATTATCCTGGCGGGATACACGCCATGGATAATGAAAGTCCAAGGGGCCGGCGGGCTGCCGGCCCTCCCGCCCCTGTACACACGCCGTAATTGCGGGCGAAATCCGTCCCGCAATTACGGCGTGAATCAGCCGTGTGAACTGTGCCTTAGGGACACTGCGCTGAAAACAGCAGGTCTGTCACTAGCTTGTGCTGTCCTCAGCAAGGGTGGCATGATCTATGTGACAGGTTCCATTTAACCCCTTAACCACCTGGACATAAGGGTACGTCCTGGTGGGGTTAAGGAGTTGTCCAGGGGGATCGCAGCGGGTAATTGCAGCTAACACCCGGCGGTTACAGCACGTGGTGGGTGCCGCCACATCTAAATGAATGGAAAAACGGTACCGCACACCGCTCTTCACTCTGATTGGAGTTTCCACAGCGTAACTGCGGGGATCTGATGCCTGGACATGGCAGTGGGAAGCCTTGTGAAAGCCTCCATCGCTACCATGTTCTCGTTTTCCCCACTTCCAGCCCCAGGCAGGAAGTGGGGAAAACACCATCTTGATACAGCCTAATGCATTGTCTATGCAATGCATTAGAATGTATTAATGATCACGCCCCCCCCCCAGTGGTGAAGCACCCTAGGGGGACTCAGTTAAAATTAAAAAAAAAGTTGTAAAATATAAAAAAAATTAAAAAGTATTAAAAGTTCAGATCACCCCCCTTTCACTATTTTACAAATAAAAAAAATAAAATAATAAAAAAGTTACACATATTTGGTATCGCCGCTTCCAAAAAAGTCCAATCTATTAAAATATAACATCATTTATCCCGTACGCTGAACACCGTAGACGAAAAAAATTCCAAACGCCACAATTGCGGTTTATTGGTCATTTGATGTCCTATAAAAATTGGAATAAAAGTGATCCAAAAAAGTTGCATGCATTCCAAACTGCTAGCAATGAAAAGAATGCTTCAGCCCGCAAAATATGCCCTCCCACTGATGTCTGTGGGTGTTAGTACAAAAAAGTTATTGGCGCACAAAACGGCGGCGGAGCGCAAATTTCAAATATAGAAAATGTTTGGAATTTTTTTACGCCACCAAAACATAATGAAAACCCTACATGTTTGGTATTGGCGGATGCGCATCATTGGCGGTATTGGCGAATGCGCAAATACAGGTAACACATCATTTTTACCGAGGATTGAATGCCACAAAAAAAAAAAACTCCCACAAACGCAAGTACATTTTTTTTCACATTTTGCCCCACTTAGAATTTTTTGCGCTTTCCCAGTATATTTTATGGTAGGATAAATGACACAGTTAGAAGGTAAATCTTGTCCCGCAAACTAAAAGCCCTCATACGTCTATGTAGGTGGAAAAATAAAAACGTTATGGCTTTTGGAAGGTGAGGAGGAGAAAAATGAAGAGTAATATTTTTTTTCTTTGGAGGGATTAAAGGGTTAAAGACACAATAGCCGTTATCAAGAGGCACAGAAGCTCTACCTACCCAATGGGAAGGGTCTACCTACTACTATATACCTACTATATAGCAATCTACCTACCTGCTTACAATATTGGGGGCTATATACCTAACAGATACTACATGGGGATCTACATACGTACTTAACTGCTATATGGAAGAAAAAAAAAAAAAAGAAGACTATTACAACTCTATGGGTTACAAAGGAGAAATAATATTACTCTATGGGGGCACAAAGGAAGGATGAAAATTGATGTAGAGCGAACAAAAGGGGGCAATATTATTGTGTAAGGCCTGAGGGGTGGCTATTACTATTTTAGGGCACTCAATGTGTGGGGTATAGAGATGGAATCCGCACCTATCAGACATTTCTGGCATATCCCATCAATATGCCATATATGTCTGATATGAAAACACCCTTTAAGGCCTCGTTCACACAGCTTATTTGGGCGCGGATTGGAGCCGTACTGCACGCCGTATTTGCGCTGCAGTATGGCTCCAATCCGTCCCAGTAGAACTATGGATTCCGTCTCTTCTCCCTGCTCGGCGAATCCACTGGGCGGGGAGAGAGTGACATGTCAATTATTTACGGCGCTTACGCGCCCTAGATAATGACAGTCTATGGGGCCGGCGAGCTGCCGCCCCTCCGCCCCCACTGCACGGTTGCCGGCGTAATTGCGGGGCGAAATCCGTCTCCGCAATTACGCCGGCAATAAGCCGTGTGAACCAGGCCTAAAGGCATCTTAGGTTATCTAGTGTTAAACTACCTTTTAGGCTATGTTCACACGGGAGGATTTCAGTGCACATTTCGCGTCGTATTTGTGCTCTAATACGGGCGAGATGCGTGCCGAAATTACGGTAATCCATAGTTCTCTATGAGAACTATGGATTACGCCTCCTCTCCCCCTCGTCAATACGATCATATTTGTACACGCGGGGAGATAGTTGACATGTCAATTACTTGCGGCGAATACGCACCATGAGTAATGCATGTCTATGGGGCCGGCGGTCTGCCTGGCCCCCCTGCATCGTGTGAGTACGCGCCAATCAGCGCGACTCCCCAACAACCGTCGTAATTGCAGGGCGTACTGTACGCCCTGCAATTACACTGTGTGAACATAGCCTTAAGGAGCAGTCCTGTTGTGGTAAAAAAAACTGCATCAAAACCACACATGGAAAAAAAGACATGCAATTTACCAAGATATAGCAATGTGCAAAATATGAGATAGATGTAATGAGATTTTTAAAGGTGTATAGCTTTTATTTACCATGTTTCACCTGTAAAAACCACATAACCCATTACTGCATTGCAAAGCTGTGGCTAATTGCGGTGACAACACATGCTGTTTGAGGAGGTTTTTTTTTTTTACCACATCATGTAAATACACCTTGTTGGTACCAATAGTCCTACTTCCCAAGCCTCCACCGATGGTCACATGATATATCAACAAACTTGTGTATCCAGCGGCCGACACATCGGAGGCAGGACTATGGTCCGCACCAGATTATCCTTCCCTAAATTTCGCATGATACACCTAGGGCACAGGTGTCAAACTGCGACCCTCCAGCTGTTGGGAAACTACAACTCCGATCATGCATTTGTATAATCTATAACAGTGGGCATGATCGGAGTTGTAGTTTCCCAACAGCTGGAGGGTCGCAGTTTGACACCCCTGACCTACGGCCTCCATCTGAATAATCACAGTCTAATATGCTGCAATATAAGATAATAATAGACCATGAAATATATATTAGAACACAAAGCGGTTATAAATATACCCATGTACCTCCATACAGCAGGGTTATACCAAGATCCTATTGTAGGCATCCTCAAACTGCGGCCCTCCAGCTGTTGGGAAACTACAACTCCCATCATGCATTTATATCATCTATAACAGTGGGAATGATGGGAGTTGTAGTTTCCCAACAGCTCGTGAGCCGCAGTTTGAGGATGCCTGTCCTATTGGCTTTAAACGCTAATGCACTTCTTCAAACCAACCTACAGCACTCTAGTCCCCATATGTACCTACAGGCCCTAAACAATAGTCCAGGTGTGACTGCGAACACTGCAACGGCTCTTGTTGCTTCAAGAGTTAAAGAAAGAGGACATGATGACGTGAATATCTGCTTCCAGTAATAGATATTCATTAGCTTAATTGCAGCATAGTGTAGAAGCGCACATTTATCCATACCATAAGCTCAGATATTGGAGTCTTTTAGCAAACTAGCAGCACCCTGGGCATTCATAGGCTGCAGTGTGTAAGAAAAGAACATGCCAGCAGACAGCGACAAGTGAATAGGTTGGTCAAACCTAACCTTCCTCCTCTTACCTATCAATGCTGCCTGACAGATCCCCTCCATACGCATTAACACAACAGAGAGAGCAACATTTCCTATCCACTCCCCGCCCCAGGGTTCTGCTCAGACAGCAGACCGGCCTTCCCAGTGTGGGAGCTCCTTACAGCGCCTGCCTGATCACTCCTCCTTCCTTGTCTGTTTGGCACACACTTTCCTCCTGCACAGGCACATGCTGTTATTAAAGTCACAATAATAACACAGCCAAAAAGTTCTGTCTTCTTTTATAAGCACGATAAATATAGACACTTGGATAGCGCGACATTACGGAGACGGTGTATTTATACCAGTGTGCCAGAGGTGAACTTATCAGTTTTGTAGAAGGTTATAATCAATATCATGTCGTCTGCTAAATTGTAGCCAAAGAAGTAAATATTTCTAATTCGGAATTCATTTTTAGATACTTTTGAAAGGTATTTATTACATGTTTATAAATATGTTGCGTATAATAAGATCTATATATAAATCAATGAACCACAGTATTTTCTCTTTAAAGTAAACCTGTCCGGTGGTTTATGCTGCTCTTTATGGCTATGTTTACACGGCTTATTGCCGGCGTAATTGCGGGACGGATTTAGCCCCACAATTACGCTGTTTGGACGGGAGCGGGGCGTGGGGTGGGGGGGGCCATAGACATCCATTATCCACGGCGGGATAATGCACATGTATTCGCTGAGCGGGGAGGAGAGACGGAATCCATAGTCCTCTATGAGAACTGTGGATTACCGTAATGACAGAGACGGATTTCAGCCGTATTCAGGGCCGCCATACAGGGGGTACAGCCAGTACTCCTGTACCAGGTCCGGTGAAAAAAGGGGCCCCGCCGAGACTGGCGCAGCCGCCGAGCGCTACATTTAATAAGGGGCCCGGCCGGCGCTGCAGAGAGGGGGCCCGCGCTGCTGGTCACAGCTGCAGTCACATTCACTCTTTTCTCTTACTTCCCCTGCGCTGTGGTTCCTCCTCTCTGACTAAAGACTGGATGATTAATTCAATTAGTGAAGCCCCACCCTCTGTCCCCGCTGGCTCCGGCTCCAGTCACAGTGAAAAGAGTCTGTGAATGCAGCTGTGACCAGCAGCGTGGGCCCTCTCTCTGCAGCGTCCTCATCCTCTCCCCAGCCATGCAGCCCTTGTCCCCACAGCATTGTGTGTGGTGGCCCCCTCGTCCCCACAGCCTTCTGTGTGGGGGCCCCTCGTCCCCACAGCCTTCTGTGTGGGGCCCCCTCGTCCCCCAGCCTTCGGTGTGGGGGCCCCCTCGTCCCCACAGCCTTCTGTGTGGGGGCCCCCTCGTCCCCACAGCCTTCTGGGTGGGGGCCCCCTTGTCCCAACAGCCTTCTATGTGGGAGCTCCCTCGTCCCCACAGCCTTCTGTGTGGGGGCCCCCTCGTCCTCACAGTCTTCTGTGTGGGGGCCCCCTTGTCCCCACAGCCTTCTAGTGGGAGCTCCCTCGTCCCCACAGCCTTCTGTGTGGGGGCCCCCTCGTCCTCACAGTCTTCTGTGTGGGGGCCCCCTTGTCCCCACAGCCTTCTGTGTGGGGGCCCCCTCGTCCTCACAGTCTTCTGTGTGGGGGCCCCCTTGTCCCCACAGCCTTCTGTGTGGGCGCTCCATCCTCTCCCCACATACACACACACACACATCTAAGGCTGGGGGGACGAGGGGGCCCCCACACACAATCTTGGGGGGACAAGGGGGGCCCCCACACACAAGGCTGGGGGGACGAGGGGGCCACACCTACCTCCCTGGTTGCCCAGCTACCTACCCTCCCTAGCTACCACCTTCCTGGCTACCTACCTCCCACCTGGCGGGCTACCTACCTCCCTAACTACCACCCTGGTTGCCCAGCTACCTACCTCCCTAGCTACCACCTACCTACCTCCCTAGCTACCACATACCTGGCTACCTACCTCCCTAACTACCACCCTGGTTGCCCAGCTACCTACCTCCCTAGCTACCACCTACCTACCTCCCTAGCTACCACATACCTGGCTAACTACCTCCCTAGCTACCACCTACCTGGCTACCTACCTCCCTAGCTACCTCCCTGGTTGCCAGCTACTACCCCCCTAGCTACACTACCTGGCTGCCTACCTCCCTAGCTACCCCGACCTGGCTACCTACCCCCCCTAGCTACCACCAAACCTGGTACCTACCCCCCTGCTACCATACCTGCCTCCCTCCACTTACCACCGACCTGCTACCTCCCTCCCTACTACCACCCTAACCGGCCCCTCTCCCACCGCTACCCACCTACCCACTTACTTCCCCCCAAACTCGTTACCTACCCCGGGGCCCCTCCCTACGTATGGGGGGCTCTACCTAATTATCGGCACAAGGGTCATTTACCATTTTTGCACTATGGGGGAGTTTGTAACAGGGGGGGACAAGGTAGGAAGATGATAAAAAAAGGGAGGAGTCTCAGGTGTTGTGTGTTGTGAATTTGCAGGGGCTAGTTGTGGTCGGGAGAAGTCATCATGGAGGTCTGGACCGGATGGAGAAGAAAAGGGAATGTGAATGACTCATCAGACAAGACATCAACTGTAAGTTACTAAATGTAACTGCATTGTATATACCACTATATGGTCACTGTATGGCAGTATATTGGTCTTATTGTAATTAATTATATTCGTGACCGTTTGATGGTATCATTCAGCAATTGAGCATTCAGCATTTTTACTTTACTGGGGGCGGGGCAATGGGGTTGCTGGGGGCGGGACTTGTAGGGGGGCCCAGACGCTTAAGCTGTATGGGGCTCATCTGAGCTCTGTGATATATAGGGTTATATGATAGAGAAGCTGAGCTCTGTGATATATAGGGTAATATGATAGAGGAGAGAAGCTGAGCTCTGTGATATATCGAGGAGCTGAGATCTGGGATATATAAGGGTACAGGCCCGGATTGCACCTATGGAAACCCGGGCATTTGCCTGGTGGGCCGCTGGGGTCCGGGCCGCAGCGCTGGCTCGGAGTGCCCGCCGTGGGGGCCGGTGTTTCCCCCCGGCCGGCCCCGAGTTCCGGCGCCAGTCTGTGGCGCACATTCAGGGACCGCAACGGTCGCATCTGCAACCGGACCCCAGTGCCAGGGGGCCTATAGGCCCCATCGCCACACGGCTGCACGACCGGGTTACAGACCCAGGCATGCAGACATCACGGCCGCCACCTGCACCGCACGATGCAAGCAGCGGCCGAGGCTGAATAGCCGGGATCTTATGATCCTGGCCGTTCAGCTCCCAGGAGGCCGCGGGGCAGGAGCGTGATGTGATGACGACATCGCGCGCCTGTTCCGCGGCCCGCACTCGGGTGAGAGCGACCGCTCCGGACAAAGAGAGAAGAGGAAGCAGAGACTTCAGGTAAGTATTATTTTTTTTATTTTTTTTTAAACTACATACATGCCCTGCCTGCCTTCCTACCTATATACATGCCCTGCCTGCCTACCTACCTGCCTATATACTTGCCCTGCCTGCCTGCCTGTGTACCTGCCTGCCTATATACTTGCCCTGTCTGCCTGACTATATACCTGCCCTGCCTGCCTATATATTTGCCCTGCCTGAGTATATACTGGCCCTGCCTGCCTGCGTATATACTGGCCCTACCTATATACTGGCCCTGCCTGCCTATATACTGGCCCTGCCTATATACTGGCCCTGCCTGCCTACCTATATACTGGCCCTGCCTGCCTATATACTGGCCCTGACTGCTAATAACTGGCCCTACCTGGCTGCTTGCTAGCCTTGCCTGGCTACATACTAGCCCTACCTGGCTATTTTCTGCCCCTGGTCCCACCTGGCTAATTTCTGGCCCTACCTGGCTAATTTCTGGCCCTACCTGGCTGATTACAGGGGGCACCCCTAGCTACCTGGCTGATTACTGGGGGCACCCCTAGCTACCTGGCTAATTACTGGGGGCAGCCCCAGCTACCTGGCTGATTACTGGGGGCAGCCCCAGCTACCTGGCTTATTACTGGGGGCAGCCCCAGCTACCTGGCTTATTACTGGGGGCAGCCCTAGCTACCTGGCTGATTACTGGGGGCAGCCCCAGCTACCTGGCTAGTTACTGGGTGCAGCTCCAGCTACCTGGCTAGTTGCTGGGGGCAGCCCCAGCTACCTGGCTAGTTGCTGGGGGCAGCCCCAGCTACCTGGCTAGTTACTGGGGGCAGCCCCAGCTACCTGGCTAGTTACTGGGGGCAGCCCCAGCTACCTGGCTAGTTACTGGGGGCAGCCCCAGCTACCTGGCTAGTTACTGGGGGCTATCCTAGCTACCAAATTAATGGCGGAAGGACCTGTTTTACCTACCTAATGGGGGTCTACCTATTTACATGCCACTTATCTGACATATTTTTAATTTTTAGGGTCTAACATACGCTGTTTGGGGTACAATTACTAACTTTTTACTGTGTGGGGCAGCAAAGGGGGCACTATTACTATTTGGGGCTCTATGGATAGGGAGCTTGTACAAATTTGGGAATTGATAGGAAAGTGCTGGAAAAGAGAGGAGTCTAAGATGTATTTGTGGTAAATTCTACAGGGACAAGTAGTGACCGGGAGAAGAAGACATTGCATGCTGTTCGGGAAAGAGAAAAAATGGAAGGGAAAGACTCATCAGGAAGACGTCATGGAGAAAAGAAAAGATGAAGAGAACAACTCCCATCAGAGATGACGTCTCCTGTGTGTCCCTGCTGTCAGGGGTCATTTTACTTCTGTGTTGAATCCGTGCTGTATTCATGTGATGGTGACCTGACTACTGGTGATGTGATTGGTGGGGTTGTAGGTTATGTTGGTGCTTATGTAGTGTCAGTGTGGGCTTGTCCCTGATTGTAAAGCAAGTGCACACCTGACTCTGTGATGTGCTTCTCTGCACCACTTTTTCTTTCTTGCTTGTGTGTAGGGGGCTTTCACACAGAGCGGTTTTGGTGCATTTTTTGATGCTTTTTTTTTGCAGAAATGTATAGCATTAACTGCTCTGCCTATCTGCACAAAAACACTCCAAAAAAGCACCAAAAATGCTCTGTGTGAAAGCACCTTTATAGTGTAGTTTATTTTAGAAAGTGGTGAGGTGCGAGAACAAGGGACATTTTGTAAGCGGATATTGTATGTGGGCTGCTGGGGGCTCTGTGCCAGGGCTGATTTTTATTCCCAGTCTGGCCCTGTAGGGTTATATGACAGAAGAGGGACAGAAGCTGAGCTCTGTGAAATATAGGGATATATGATAGAAGAGAGAAGCTGAGCTCTGTGATATATATAGTTATATGATAGAGGAGAGAAGCTGAGCTCTGTGAAATATAGGGATATATGATAGAGGAGAGCTGAGCTCTCTAATATATAGGATTATATGATAGAGGGAGAGAAGCTAAGTTCTGTGATATATAGGTAGAGATGGGCGAATTGAGTCTAACGAAGTGGAATTCGTTTAGAATTTCAGGAAAACTTCGGTTCGGAACGAAGTCGAACTTTGGGGTACTTCGGGTGAACGAAGTGTGCTTTTGATTGATAAAATGGCTGCAAGCACATGGCGTTACATGGGGCAAAGAACTCTGGGAGTAAGAAGGGCATAGCCTGCATGACATGTGCAGAGATGAAGCCAATCAGAGACCGGCGGGATTCTGTGACGTCACGCACTATATAAGTCCGGGCGCGACGCTGTGAGCTCATACTGCTCTCATTGTATGAGTAGGGAAGGTGTTGCTGTGGCTGCTTATGATGCTGATACTAAAGAACTCATTTTTATACAGCGATTTTTCTGGGGTGTCTCAGCTTGTCTCAGAGACTGCTTCTCTTAACGTTCTATTTCTGATTTTGTGGGGTATTGGATCTGAAGTCCAGTGTGTGTCCAGGCAGGCTATACATTTTAATCATTGCCACAGCACATTGAATACCCAAGGGGTTTTCTAACCCTTTTCCTGTTGTATTATTTAAAGAAACAGGGTTTACAATAAAAATCCCACTTTTTTTTGGGCTGCTAAATTCTTTTGCGCAATTTACATCCGGGGGTTTAATTAAGCTTTGTTTGTGTTGGGGTGACTAAAAAAAAACCTTTTATTTCACCCCCAAAAAAAAGACATTTTTCCTGTAGATAATTCACAAGCGGGGTTAATTACAATTTTTTTCCTCTTGTTGTGTAGTGTAAAAAACACGCCTTTGTAACACGCTACAAAAGCTGTATTTTTTGGCTGCTCAATTTTTTTGCAAATTTACACCCCAAGGGTTAACTAATTTTTTTCTGCAGTTGTATAGTAAAAGAAACTTGTTTTTTCACCGCCACAGAAAAAAACTGTAGCATAATTGAATCCGAAGTTAATTAACCCTGTTTGTCCCCTTTAATTTCTGAAAATACACAAGTTTTTAAACGGCACATACAAGTAAATTTTTTCCTGCCATTTGTGAGCCAATTTATACCCAAGGTTACCCAAGTTCTTATGGGGTCATTGAGTCAAATACAGGGTGTGTATTTATCATAAACAACTTAAACAAAGTTTTGTACTTTTTAGAACAAACAGTAGTCAGATAGAGAGGTGGCAGGCCTGCACCTGCGAGGGGAGGGGGCCAAACACCCGGGAACGGCCCAGGTCGCACAAGCAAGGGGACGTCGCAGCAGGGGTCACTGGGTGGGGCCCCACAACGCCGCTGTCATCTAGGGGCCCGTGTGGCTAAAACCCCAAGGGGGTTTCTTGATTGGTTACTAGGTCACCATTTTCCCCCCAGATACATCTGACACCCCAGCCAAAGTGGGTGGAACATCAGACACAACCATTAGTTGGCATGGCCCGGGGGGCGGGTCACGGCCCTCACCTGCCCTCACCCCTCTGCCCCACCCGGTTCCCTCAGCCAGAATCTACTAGGGCTGGACTCAGCACCACTAAATAGAGGGATGAAAAATTTTGAGGAGGGCATCAGCACTATTTTGGCAGCGAAGAAATGGGCCAATATCGCCTGCTTTGCATTAGGCGGCAAGTTAGATTTGGAGTGGCATGGGAGGTCATGTTGTGGGGGGCCCCAGCCTCGGCATCCCAAAGCCGGTGATGGGGGACACAGTGCATGAAAACACAAATAGATAAATAGATGAATGTAGCCGACCGCACTTGGGAGCCGGGTGAGGCAAGGGCTCTCATGTCAGGAGAAGAGGGCGTCAGCTTGCGCGCGGGCAGCGGCCACCCAAAGTTTTTTTTGTGGGCCGTGAGTAAGCAGGGTAGCAGCATGTAGGTCGGGAGCCAAGCGGGCCAGGGGGTAAAAACCCCCGTTTCGCAGGTTCAAGAAATAGCGCACGGGCCACGAGGCATGGCGGCAGTAGTCACTTAGTGCGGACGTTGGGGGGGTAAAATCCGATATGGGGCGGTTGGCAGTTTTTTGGCTAAACAGGGGAGGACCCAAATATGGGTATATGTGAACTGTGGGCAAAAGGAAAGCGTGCCAGGGACTAACGTTGGCCCAGGGCCCTGCTCAACACAAGCGTCACCATCCGGGGCCTGGGAAAACGGGGGCTCAGATTGGTGGCCCATCCTGCCGCCGCACAAAGCGCCCCCAGTGGACGCATGCCATTGACCAGTAAAAGGCCCACCCCTTGCAGAAGGGAGCTGTTTCTCTTTGACATCACTCCCGGCCCCAGAGCCCCTGCCCTCGCTACCTGGCGCCAGCGTCGTTCACCCGGGGCGATGCAAAGAGACAACGTTGCATCCAACCATCCTAAGGTGCAGCAGCTGACCGTGCTCCTGCCAATTTGTTGGTACTGCAGTTCCTCCCTTCCAAAGGTGGACTCTGCACCTTTAGAGAACTAATCTTGTGCTGAGCCAGATGGAGAGTTCCAAGCCCCAATTTTTTTCCAAAAAGGGGTACCCCCTTTTTATAAAAATGTAAACAAAGGTGGGCAGCCTTAACTTTTCGTTTTTTTCCCAAGGGGCACCAGCGCGGGGTCTGGGGCTGTAACTACGGTCGGGCCGAAAATTCCTTTACGGGGCCCACTGGGTGAATGTGCTTCCGCCCCGGCACACCCAAAAATTGGGAAGGAGAGGTTTTTTTAAGTTGTAAAAGGGTCCCTGGAATGTTTCCCCTTACCACCCCAGTTTCCAGCCCCCAAAAAAGTACTTTCCCATCAACCCCATTTAGGGGACGGGTGTCACGCAGTTCTACACCGGCTTGCCTCGGCGAACGAAGTCACCATGGAGGGCTGCTCCGCGTAGGGAGCAAGAAATCGTGTGTGGCTTTCTCCGCCCAGCTGCAAATCGGGAAACCCTGGGGACGGACAATGGGGGGAACATGGGGTTTTCCCCGCGCACCCAGGGGGGATGGTCCTTCCCTGCATGGCCACTTTCAATCTGGTTTGAAAAGGTTTCCTGAATCTTCCACCGATCTTCAGAAATTCTGAAAATGGCCAGGAAACTGGCATGCACTTTATCCCTTCCTACAAAACCCCAAAAACACCCCCCTCGAGTTTCAGCGGCAGAACGGCCCCCCCCAACACACCTGAATTGATGTTTCCACCCGTTGGAATTTTATTGCCAAAGTTGGACCGACTGTAAGAACAGAGAAAGGCCATTAACGATTTTTGATGATCCCGGCAGACAGAAGTATCCCCTGTTAACTTGATGTCACCAGTGCAGCTCATGGTGAAACCCGCCGTTGTTGAGGCCATTTGAGGGCCACGTTATTTGTCATCGCCAGGGCTACGGGATGAATAACTCATTTCCCCTGTTCAATTTCCCCGGAAAAAAATGCTGAAAAATCTGTTGGCAGGGGACTGGGGACGTGGCGACTACATCTGCGGCCCATGATCGGTGGGACTGAAATGGAGGAGGAGGAGGGGGACATTGGAGCAGAAGCATTGTCTGGTGAAATGGTGGATTTTTTATCCAGGGGGACAAGAGAGGGGAGCAGGAGCAGCTGAGGAGGAATGAGATGAGGAAATGAGGAGATACCCGCAAGCACTGGGCAGTATACAGGGAGATGGGGGAGGGGGCCCCCTCGGGGGCATTGTGCAGATGGCCCGCAATGCTGTTTGCCCCGGGTAGTGACAGCAATATCAGACCCGGGAGAGGGATGACTTCTGGGTCTCCACCCTATTGGACCCTCGCTCCGGTCCCAAAATGGGAGCCTTTTTCCCACTATTGAGAGGGAGGGGAAAAATCAAATACATAGGGGGAAATCCTCCGTAGTCAGTTGGCCGCTGCTGCCACCGTCACCTCCACTCTCTGTCATTGTGCCACTCTGTGGCCTACTACTGTTTTCCCCACCTCCAAAATTTCATTGTGCCACTGTCTGACCTCAGCTGCTGCCGGCGTCACCGCCACTCTTTCTTTGTGCCACTCTTGGCCTCTCCGTTTTTGCCACCTCCAGAATTCATTGGCCCTGTCTGACCTCATGCTGCGCCCGTCACCCCCATCTCTGTCATTGTCCACTTTGTGGCCTACTACTTTTTGCCACCTCCAAAATTTCTTGGCCCACTGTCTGCCCTCATGCTGCTCCCGCCGCCCTCCACTCTTGCATTGTGCCACCTGGGGGCCTACTCCGTTTTTGCCACCTCCAAATGCTTTGTCCACTGTTGACCTCATGCTGCTGCCCGTTACCCCACACTGTGTCATTGTGACTCGTGGCCTATCCTTTTTTTCCACCTCCAAAATGCTTGTCCACTCGGGCCCTACTCCATTTTTGCCACCCCAAAAAGTCATTGTGCCACTGTTGACCTCATGCTCTGCTGCGTTACTCCCACGTGTCATTGTGCTACTCGTGGCTACTCCACTTTTTGCACCTCCAGAATGTCTTTGTGCCACTGTTGATTCATGCTGTGCTCCCATTCCCCTCCACACGTGTCATTGTGCTACCTGTGGCTACTCCAGTTTTTGCCACCTCCAAATGCATTGTGCCACTGTCTGACCTCAGCTGCTGCACCGTCACCTCCATCTCTGCATTGTGCCATCTGTGGCCTACTCCTTTTTTGCCCCTCCAGAATGTCTTTGTCCCCACTGTCTGACCTCAGGGTTGCTGTGTTGATACCGCAACTCCACACGTGCATTGTGCCACTCGTGGCCTACTCCTTTTTTTTTTTTTTTTGCCCATAAATGTCTTTGTCCCACTGTCGACCTCATGCTGCTGCCCCCGGTCCCCCCTCTGCCTTTGTGCCACTCTTTTGCCTACTAATGTTTTCCACCTCCAGAATGTATGTACCCCCCTGTCTACCTCACTGCTGCTGCCCCCGTAAATCCACTCTCTGTCTTTGGGCCCACTCGGGGGCCTACTCCTTTTTTGCCACCCCCAAATGTCATTGTGCCACTTCTGACCTCATGCGCTGTGGCTGCCGCCGTCACCTCCACCTCTGTCCTATGTTGCCACCTGAGCCCTCGCTTGTTTTTTCCGGGCGGTGCTGCATTATTTTATCAAAAATACTTTCCCCCCTTCAGTTTTTTGGGTCATTTTTCCCCTCTTAAGTGCCCGGGGAAATTTTTATAGTGAACAATTCAAGACGGGGGGCAGTCATCTGCGTGTATACTGAAACAAAAATTTGATGAAGGCCCAAACCCAAGCCCCTCTGCATTTTTAAGCAGGGCACAACTTTACAGCACCCCGCAGGCTCTGTGCAGCCGGAAATTTTTTTTAAAAGCATTTGTCCCCAAGTAATACGGACCGAATTATTTTGTCAGGAAATTCGGCGAAGTCACCGAATCGAATTTTTGAGAAATTCGCCCATCTCTATATATAGGGTTATATGCAGGGGTGTTACTAGGGTCCTAAAACATCCGGTGCACGGGAAACACATATCTAACAAAGCTCAGTGTGCTTTACATTATTCAGATGATACACGTTTTGCATACGTCTTTCGGATGCGTTTAACAGATCCGATCAAAGAATTGACATGTCAACTCCTGATCCATTTTACGCATCCGACACCAGCACAGAAAACATATCCAAACACTTACCACGCTTGCACATACCCATAGGGTTAGATGATAGAGGAGAGAAGCTGAGCTCTGTGATATCTAGGGTTATATGATAGAGTAGAACTGACTCTGTGATATATAGGGTTATATGAAAAAGGGATGAAGCGAGCTCGTGATATAAAGGGTTATTGATAGAGGAGAGAACTGAGCTCTGTAATATAGGGGTTTTAGATAAGAGATGCTGACTCTGTGATAAATGGTTAAATAAGAGGGAGAGAAGCGAGCTCTGTGTATATAGGGGTTTTATGATAAGGAGAGAGTTAGCTCTGTGTTTAAAAAGGGGTTTTATATAAAGGAAAGGACCTAGCTCGTGATATATAGGGTTATATGGAAAAGGGGAAAGCTAGCTCTGTGATAAATAGGGTTTTTTAAAGAAGGGGGAGAAGCTGAGCTCTTGATATTAAAAGGGGGATAGATAGAAGAGGAGCTGACCTTTATTTATTGGGTTTTTAGATAAAGGGAGAGGAGCTGAGCTCTGTGATATATAGGGTTATACGATAGCTGTTAGTGTTTAGTGGCATAGAGACTAATAACAAGCAGGGAGCCCAAACTATGTGATACAAGCTCTACTTGGCAGATGTGAGACCTTTGTGCTGCAGGAGATTTGATTTTAGTTTTAAAAGGGTTGTCCCAACTTGTCTCATCCTCTCGGAGGTTTGCTTGTGGCTCGCTGCAAACTGACCCCATAAAACAGGGAGATGGTTGTGCTTGCTTAATTTTGATAGGAAGTTTTGAATATAGCTGAGCGACTGCGTTCAAGTGTATTTGGACCTCCCAATGAAATAAATAGCAGAAAGCTGCGTAAGTGCGGCTGTAACTCGTAGCAACCCACAAGCTTGCCTCGAAGACGATGGGATGAAATGGGACAACCCCTTTAAACATAGGAACCAACTTTAAGGAATTCCCTAGGGTTGCAATGACAAGCACTGCTTCTTCTCATAAAAACTTTATTCTATAGAATCTATACAAACTTCAACATGGTTGGGAAGCACTTTGCTTTTGCTCAATTGTGACCATGCTGCATCTCTAATAATAGGGATTCCCTGGTCTTCACCCTTTTACCCTTATACAGGGATCTGGCTTTAGGAACCGCCATCAGGTTAATTCTTTCACATTACCCTCTATGAGCAACAACTGATGATTACAAGCACAATACTTTGGTGTGCACTAGCCCTTTAAAAGCCTGTGGTCAGGACATACCTCTGTCCAAGTCCCCCCAGAGGAAAAGCATACGGCCCAACCCTTTAGCAGGGAGGTCACAGACTGCATGGTATATAGTGGATAAAATTGATCTCAGACTGCAGTCACTCAATAAGAACATTTATTGTTTACTTTGGATAAAAACGTGTTGTGGTCATATGATGATCACACTTGTGCTTGCCTTGTACAGTAACAAGACACCCCAATAAAGTGCAAGTAATATCTCTAAAAAATTTAATAGTCAAATAGGGACACTTAGGTTAATTGTATCATTCATACAGTATCCAGGCCCCGGTGCCCAAAAAGGGGGCAAGAAAAAAAAAAATAGGTCCTGGGCATATGGTACTGAGAATATGAGGCCTGGGGCCTCAGAAAGAAAGGCATAGGAAGAGTGGCAGAAAGCAAGAGTCATGTACAGTAGCTGTGAGGTCAGGGACACCACTTCTTCCACCCTTGATGCTTTTTCTGAGTTTGCAGCCAGAGGATAGCCCTGTCTGATTAGTGGAGCAACTTCTCCACCAATCAGTGCTGGGATGACTTGTAACGTAGAGAAAGGATTATTGCCCATCTGCCACCTCTCTCTCACTGCGGACTACAGATTGCCGCGCTCTTCACCCCCACAAAGACACCTGACTCCACCCGACACCAGTGTAGCAGCAGGGGGGAGGTGTATAAAAAAACTTAACTGCTACCTGTCGATCCCCCAACCCTAGGCACAAACACACATAAAGAGGCCAGTGCCTAATACAGGCAGTTAACTGATGAATTCCTGATCTGTCATAAGTGTTAACCGTATCTGCAGTTGCAGATACAATTGAAAATGGGGCTGCTGCCAGGGCAAGTACACAGTTTGCCCTATGGTTAAAGTGGCACTGGATGGGGAGCCCTTGAAAGACCTGGGTCCATAGGCTATTTTTAGTTGCCTCTGACATATGTGCCCCAGTTAAAGGGGGGATACAGCCCTAATACTGCCTATAAATCTCCTGCAGCTATCCATGACTGGATAATGCCACCACACGGTGCTTTTGACTCGCTTTCTCTGCCTGAAAAGCAGCCCTAAACCTGCTGTTCTCAGTGACCCACAATGTCCAGAGACTTAACAGAAGTTTCCTTTGGTCCCCTGTGGGACAGTCTGAGTATGACTGTGGTATCTGACTGCACAGGGTTTCTTTTTGGTTTGTTATACTATAGATATAAAAGTCTGTAGTGAACCTGAATACGAAAAAATAGTAAATATACATTGCTAAAAAAAAACACATCCTAGATCTCAATGAATAAAATATTCCAGTTACAATTCTTTATTCATTACATAGGGGAATGCGTTGAGAACAATAACACAATAAAAATGATCAATAAAAAAATGAATATCCCATGGAGGACTGGATTTGGAATGATAAAATCAAAGCGGAAAATCAAATTTCAGGATGATCCAATTTCAATGGAAATGCCTCTGATGTAGCTTAATAAAGCTTTTTAGATGTTGATTGGGTTTTCAAATTAAAAATCAGTTGAAGGTAAAAATATCTAGGATTTATTCAATGCAAGCATTGGAGACACACGCAGCATATAACATTGCATATACAGCATGTCTGCCCCCCAATCTCAGTATTTCCTAACTTTTTATAACGTTCCTCCTTCTGTAAGAATACATGTGCCAATCAGTCTTTACTTAAAAAAAAATCTAATTTCCTATACGTTGGTTTAAAGTTTACATTTAAATATGGACCCACCTCTTACTGGGTCTTATTGAAACAAAGAAACCTTGTTGATTCAATAGGGCTATACCTCCAGGCCATATGTTTCCAATTATTAATATTACCCTCACACCTCAAGACAAGGAAGTGAGCCTCACTAGTGTGTGTGGCCTTCACGTGCCTCTATGACCTCACTGCTGATGAGGCGGTGGATGTTCTCCTGAGGGATCTCCTCCCAGATCTGGATTAAGGCAGCAGTCAACTCCTGGACAGTCTGTGGTGCAACGTGGCGTTGGTGGATGGAACGAGAAATGATGTCCCAGATGTGCTCGAATGGATTCAGGTCTGGGGAATGGGCAGGGCAGTCCATAGCATCAATGCCTTCATCATAAAGAAACTGCTGACACACTTCATCCACATGAGGCCTAGCATTGTCATGCATCAGAAGGAACCTAGGGGCCCACTGCACCTGAAAAGGGGCCCTCAAAATTTGGTGTGAGGTTTCTCATCCCGGTACTTCATGGCAGTCAGGGTACCTCTGGCAGCACATGGAGGGCTGTGCAGCCCTCCAAAGAAATGCCTCCCCAAACCATTACTACCCCACTGCCAAAACGGTCATACTGGAGGATGTTGCAGGCAGCAGAACATTCTCCACGGCATCTGAAGACTCTGTCACACCTGTCCCATGTGCTCAGTGTGAACCTGTTCTCATCCATAAAGAACACAGGACGGCAATGTCAAATCTGCCAATTTTGTTCTCTGTCATCTACCAATCAGCCTGCGCGGTGTTGGGGTTTAGCACAAAACTGACTTGTGGACTTTGGATCCGCATACCACTCTCATGGAGACTGATTCTGACAGTTTGAGCAGACACCTGGATATTTGTGGCCTACTGGAGGTTATTTTGCAGGGCTCTGGCCCTGCTCCTCGTGTTCCTCCTTGCACAAAAATGGAGGTAGTGATTCTCCTGCTCGGTTGTTGGCCCACTCCACATCTCCTGGTGTAGCGGCCTGTCTCCTGATATCTGATCCATGTTCTGGATACTGTGCTGACAGACACCGCTAAGCTTCTTGCCATCTTGGATGAGCTGCACTACCTGAGCAACTTCTGTGAGTTGTTGACACCACGTCATGCTACCTCTAGAGGTGAGAGCAATGATTAAATGCAAAAGTGACCAAAACAACAGCCAAAAAGGATGAGAACAGAGAATTGGTCTGTGGTCACCACCTGCAGAACCACTCCTTAAAAGGGGTTGCCCTTGCAAATTCCTTTTTTTTTTCATTTCTACCTGTTGTCTGTTTCATTTTCACAACAGCAGGAGATATTGATTCACAATCAGTGTTAATTCATAACTGGACAGGTTGATTGCGCAGGTGTGATTGACTTGGAGTTACATTGTGTCTCTTTATTTTTTGAGCCTGCAGTCTGCCTTACATTGTTTCCAATGGAAAATCAGCTTTGTTGTTTTCACAACTCTGATTTTCCTTGGTGCAGATTTCTTTTAATACGTCAATTCTTGAGGCAGAGTCTGCGCTGAATCCTCACTTCATATCATAATATATAGAAGGCTGAAAATCTGCCACTGAAAATCGATGTCAAATCCTTGTCTGAAGTCTGCACTTAGGACTTGTCCCCATGGTATGGTATTTTGGTTGGTTTTTCAGACAGTTTGTGGTCTTAGAAAAACCGACATTTGAAAACTGACATGCAACATTCCCCCATAGACTTTAATATAAAATCTGTTCAGCAGTCTCCAATGAACGGATATTCTGTCGGACGGTTGTTGACACTGCCGGCATAATAAAAAAATTAAAACATGTTCATTTCTCTGCCCAGTTTTCGGGCAGGACATAAACATGTGGGTGCGAAGGGGGACAGCTTGCATCTGCAAACAATGGATAAAAGTCGCCCCCTACTTGCCAAAAAAGACCAAATACCGGTCTGAAAATCTGACCGGTATTTGGTCTTTGCTGTGGGAATGCACCCTTACAAGTGTGAATTTCAGATGAGGATTCAACCCTGATTCAGTGCTGAAATTTTCAGTGTCCAAATCAGCCATGTGAACACAGCCTAACATTTTATAAGGTGCACTCTAATATAATAGCCATAAAGCTGTGAAATAATTTGAGGACTCTGCCTTGTTGTTTAACTAGAGGGTGTAATCCAGAAACACCCAACATCTATTACCAGCCCCTGTCGCTCTTATTCATAAGGTAATTACGGTGTCTTAATGCACATAACTCTCGTATTGATTCTCAATAATTAGTTTTGTGTTTTGTTTTATTAGTACTTGTAAAAATACATGGGGACATTTGTCGATAGTGTACATAACAATGGTTCCTTACAAAGGAATTAATGACTATTAAAGGGATTGTCCAGTTACATTTTTATTATTTTTTAGTATACTGTTGCCGTTTTAAAATGAAAAGTTACACTCACTTCTCTTACCTTGGATTGAGCGATGCGCAGTCCTCACTCTCTGCCTTTCTTCAGTTTCCTCCTTTGGTCTTGATCTAGAAGAGAAGAGACATTACTATTCCGAATTAAAAGGGTTGTCTCTACAAGGATTGCTGTTTATGTTAAAGATCTTGCAAAAACAAGTCACTTTGCAATATGTGTCCATTAACAGTGTCCTACCTATTCCTAGATATCGCCTCTTGTATGGGCTGCATCAGCTCCTCAGGTTGCTATACCGCAGACCTGTTCAGTCTCTCATGATAGGCTGCCAGCACTGGTTGCTATAGCTACAGACCTGGCTTCTACTGCAGCCTAGTAGAAGCCAGTAAACACGCCCCTGAATTAAAAATGAAACCAAGAAAACAGAACTAAGGTAAGATGAACAACCCCTTTAAGCACTCCAAAAGGTGATTTGTTCATTTCCAGGATGGAAGAAAACAGAAGACTTGCAGAGAGTGAAGAACATGCAGGGCTGGATCCGAGGTGAGAAAAATGTTTTTATTTTAAAATGGCAACAGTATGTTAAAAAATAAATATAAAATTTAACTGAACAACCCTTTAAATGTAGTGGAAATGCATGAAAATGGTGCATATTACATAACAAAATATCACCTTGGAACTCATTTATCAAACTGTCTAAAAGTTAGACAGTCTTTGTTGCCCATAATAATCAATCAGAGCTCAGCCTTTCTTTTTCCAGAGCAGCATAAGAAATGGAAGCTGAGCTATGATTGGTCGCAATGGGCAACAAAGACTGTCTTCCTGCAAGACAGTTTTGATATGAGGTTTAATGCATGATGTATGCACCATATAGTTTCATAATACAAACCTTTAGGCACTTGATGTACAGATTGTACAGGAAGATCCTGGCAAACCTCTTGATTCTTCTCATTCTTATTTTTAGTGACTGATGCTACTGAGACAACAGTGACTCAAACTGTTGTGCAGTAAATGACCGGCAAATGCTGTTTAAATAGCCCTGACTGCTAAAATAATTTTGTTATTGGGATTGTTGCACTTTAGATTAGGTCGATCTCAAATTTTGGTGAAAATCAACCCTATCTCTAACCTTACGTTGGGGTTAGGGTTTGCGTTTTTTTAATGGGAGTTTAGGGGTTAATTTACCATTCTGCAGAGCTTCTGATCCAAAGGTGCTTCTTTTGTAGAGTCAGTTTTAATTCAACGTCCTGTCTGACGCCACTTCCGGTTACCATAACATAGGGATAGCCATCAGGAGAACTGCCAGATCCAAAAAAAAACACAGCATGGGTTCTACATCGGATTTATGGCAAATTCAGTATTTAGTATGTATGCAGTATATTTGTAGTCTGCACAGCACAGATTAGTTCCTGTCGGTTTAAAAATATGCCGGATTCTGGCAGATTTTCACACCTTTTGGATCTTTCACGGGATTGCTCTCGGATTCCTGTACATTCAATGTACAGGGGCAGGTGGCAAATCTGAAAACCGACTTCAGGTTTAATCGTAAATCGTTCCAGCGATGACATCGGCTTTTTGATTGGCATTATAACATATGCTGTGTAGACATAGCCATAAGTTTTTTCCAGGGGTTCTTCTTCAGAGAACTAAAATTACATCCTACAAGAGGAAAGGTACAAACTGATCTTAAAGAGAAGGCTAGTATAAAAGTAATCTTATTCCTTCTCTGCAAAGTTTAATCCTAGTGTTCGTGTAAAATAAAAAAAATTCAGAACAGGTTTTTCAACCAGAACAGGTTTGCATTCACCGTTACTGATCAGAGATCTTAAAAATGTTGAGTACTTGAAACACATATTACCGTATTTTTCGGACTATACGACGTACTTTTCTCCCCCAAATTTGGGAGTTAAATGGTGGTACGTCTTAAAGTCCGAAAAATACGGTAGGTGCGTCTTATGGTCCGGTGCCTCTTAAAGTCTGAAAAATACGATAGGTGCGTCTTATGGTCCGGTGTGTCTTAAAGTCCGAAAAATACGATAGGTGCGTCTTATGGTCCGTTGCGTCTTAAAGTCTGAAAAATATGGTATATTAGAAAGCTCTATAAGCTTACCTTAGACGATGATTAACCTTTTTTTGATAAAAATAACTAGAAAAAAAAATTTCAGTGTCCAAATCAGCGTCAACATCCTTGTCTGAAACACGCTTCTTCAGAAGAGGCTTTGATGAGTTCTTTATGATAGTTTCAAATCCTCGTCCAAAACTTCAGCACAGTTTTGACACATTTTTTACCACATTTTTTGGCACAGTTTTATCTTGACCAGTCTATAGACATTCAAATCTTGAAGAACCACGGCAAAAAACGCATCACAATTGTGGATTGGGTTTGGTTGAAGCTCTCCATTGAGAAGTTGGAAATGCTTCAAGAATTGACATGACTCTTCTTTTTTAGTGCCCAGAACAGCTTCCAAAGAAGCGTGAAAAGCACGCAACAAAACCGTGTACAAAAACGCATGGTGTGAACTACAACACGGTTTTACATAAGAAACAATGAAAATTAACTGGGGGCATTCGGAAAGCTTTTTGGACAGTGTTTTGGGCACAGAAACAGCGTCCAAATCAGCCATGTGAACATAGCCGAAGGGCCTCATGTATGAAAACTGTCTAGGTCTAAGACTTGTTTTTGTTGCCCATAGCCACCAATCAGAGCTCATAGCCACTGATCAGAGCTCATAGCAACCAATCAGAGCTCCCCTTTTATTTATTCAGAGAACTACATGAAATGAAAGCTGAGCTCTAAGGCCTCGTTCACGCGGCTTATTTCTCCACGGATTGGCGCCGTACTCCGCATCGGATTTGCGCTTCAGTATAGCGCCAATCCGTCGGAGTAATTACGGTAATCCACTGCTCTCATAGAGAACAGTGGATTCCGTCGCTCCTCCCCGCTCTGCGAATCCACTGCGGGGGAAGAAAGAGACATGAACACTATTTACGGCGCGTAAGACGGTATATAGGGCCACTGTAGATAGGTAGAAATATAGAAACCGTAGCTAGGTATATAGGCCGTCTGTAGGTAGGCGGATATGTATATTGGCCCCATGCATGTAGATTAATATACTGCCCCTATAGGTAGGTATATAGAAGCCCCCCAGTTGGTATGTATATAACCCCCCAGTAGGTAGGTAGATATATATGCCCTCTGTAGGTAGATATATGCCCCCTGTAGGTAGATATATTCCCCTGTAGGCAGGTGTATGAGCTAATAAAAAAGGTACTCACCTCTCCCCGTTTACACCGGGACACTGTTTCCGGCATCTTCTGGGCCAGAAGCATAGGCTTCTGGCCTAGGACATCCATCATTGTAGGAGGCGTTATGACGCTGCTGCATCACTCCGTCTGCAATGCTGATCTGTATATACAGTGCTCATTGAACGCTGTATATGCACTGCTCAGGAAGGCAGGAATAGTAATGAACTTTCCCTGCCTTCTCCCTGAGAAGTAGCTGCACAGTTAGGGCCGCATGTATGAAAACTGTCTTGGTCTAAGACTTTCTTTGTTATCTATAGCAACCAATCAGAGCCCACAGCAACCAATCAGACTTCCCCTTTCATTTCATGCAGTGCCAAGACAGTTTTCATACGTGTCCCCCTTAGGCCGTGTTCACACGGCTTATTCCCGACGGATTTGTGAGCCGTATTGAGCTCACAAATCCGCCGTGAATAAGGGGCGGAGCGGGGGCGGGGCCAGAGCGCGGCGGGTGCGCCGCTCCCGGCCCCATAGACAATGCATTATCTAAGGCGCGTACGCGCCGTAAATAATGTGCATGTCACTTTCTCCCCCCGCGGCGGATTCGCCAAGCGGGGAGGAGCGCCGGAATCCACTGCTCTCAGAGAACAGTGGATTACCGTAATTGCTGCCGCGGATTGGCGCCGTACTGCAGCACAAATCCGGCGCGGAGTACGACGCCAATATGCGGCAGAATAAGCCGTGTGAACGAGGCCTTAGTGTCCAGCTGCTAACTTTGTACAACTGTTTTAAAACGGGCATGTAGAGTTAGATGCCAACCACTAACCTGTTTTCTGGGAAAAAAAATGAAAAATGGCCCTAGTTATAGCACAGGTCACAGTGAAAGCAGTGCCATAGCACACATGCCCACAGAGAGGGATCCAAATGCCCCCTATGACACGTGTATCATAGCTTTGCCACCACTGGTCTAGATAAACATTAGTTGTGTGCATATAGCCCAACAAAGGCATATATTAGTTCTGTGCGTATATGTAATCTGTTTAGTTTTTTTTTTTAATTATCAGATGATTTATATTCTAAAAATCTGTTTACATTTATGAAGTTTGTGTGTTCCTCCAGGTACTCCAACTTCCTCTTACAGTCTAAAAACAGCAAACTGATAGGATCATTTGGAATTTACATTGTGAGCCCCATTGGGGGCAGGGTCTGATGTGAATGATGACAATCTCTAGGTAGCACCGTGAAATATATCCTGTTCAAACTGCATGCCTGTCCATGTGTGTAAGGGACAAAAAACAATGGTTTTTTTTGAGCTTCCTGGTTCATGAATATAACGCATACTACCACATTTAACTTTCATAGCTACTATGCTACTTATACAGATACAGGCAGAACAATAGAATGTAACTACACTGCCATTACTTTATTGCTGGATAGCTAGCCATGGGAAAAAAAACCTTCCTTGCATTGGGCTTGTAACTCAAAAGGGGTACAAAAAGCACCATATAAATGTGTGGAGACTTATACACCCTTTGTTGCTCCACTAAAATTTAAAAATATTCTCCAGTCATGCTCACTTTATATTTAATAGACCGTCTTCTCCAATAAGAGACCGATAATTATGTATTGACGGTGGGGCCTTGTTTGATAGTCAAATTATGTCATATTTTATCTTTTCTTTATTATTCTTTATTGTTTGTTTCCTTTATTTTTGTCTTTTATTTTTTATATTGAAGATGCTGTGTGTCTGCCTTATCTAAGCACAGCCTGTTGGTGGTATTCCTATCAATCCTCCCCTTTTTTGGGGGAATGGTATATAGCTGTTGCTACTTTTTTTTTTTTTTTTAGAGGGTGGACTATGGGATGCTTCTAATGCTCTTCACACGTGCCAGTCAATATTAATGTTCTTTGACATTCCAGCCTATATCTTGTGTTATCTTTATGTGAGAAAAATTTTATTAATCACTGATTTCTACATATGTCAGAAACTCTGATTATTACTCATGTAAATTGTTGCTTTTTTCAATAAAGCTTTTTGAAAAAGAAAAAATTTAAATATATTCTAAAGGGCTTTTGGTAAATGAGCTAGAACTCTTGTAGTGCCACCTATTGGATGTAGCGTTCCTCAATTTACAGTACATCTGACTCACTGAGCCTTGCAATGTAAAAGGTATTAGAGCCAACCAGATATTCATCAGAGTGTTTGCCTCTCATCAATGCAGCTCTTATGGCCTCCTTGCAGGTATACAGCAGCTTTTAGGATATATTTACTGTGTATGTAAGGCTGGAATACGCAATTCACCTTCCTGACAGTAGGTGACAACAGAACACTGGGGGAGGGCATGGGAAAAGGAGAAGCCTGGGAAGCTGTGGGGAAGGAGTTCATTCAGGAAGAGCTTTGAGAGAGGAGAGAGACAATGAGAATGGTTAGGTCCCCCACTAGTCAAAAAAGTTTGATAAATTCCTTCGTATATCCTCCCTGATGTAGTGAGATGGTGAATCCCAGTGAATGCAGAGTAGAATACTGGTTGGCTGAGTGAGAGGCTCTAGGTGTAGCTCAAAAGGGATAATGTTCCTCGGTAGGGAGAGGCACCATGTAGGTGTGTGGAGACTTGTATACGATTAGTTGGTCTTGTAATGCAGAGATCTTTCTCCTACTTCCTCTACAGCCAAAACTTTTTAAAGAGACACTGTATTCCAGTTTTTGGCTGGTTCTTTATGGTAGTTTAATTAAAGTATAACATCAAGCCAGAAAATACCACAGATTTAAAGTAATTATGTCTAAATAAATACAATAACAGACAGATAAATCCAGAGAGCCTCAATGTGGGAAAGATAAACTGGTCTTGATATTAGAAGTGGACCATACTGATGCAGCTTGATGCGATACAGTGTTGAGCAAAAGTTTTAGGCAGGCATGGAAAAAATGCTTCAAAGTAAGGCTAGGTCCACACAGCAAAGTGAAAAAGACATCCAAAATTCAATGGCATTTTCACTTTGCTGGACCACGCCGCACCACCATTTCTTTTTTTATCAGTTTTTGCACAAAAAACGGCGGTCGGATTTCGGATTCTCAATAGCCCAGTATATTAGGACTGCAGGAATCTGACGTCGTTCCTGCGGAACATACAACATGTTCTATATTCTGATGAATGTTTTTAGCTTTTGGTTTCCCTCAGTAAAAAATCTGTGCTGTGTAGACTACTGCACAGGCTACAGCCGGTTTTTCAGCAGATTCAAAATAAGAAATCCGCTGAAAAATGACCAAAATCCTGTGCTGTATAGACCAAGCCTAAAAAGCTTTCAAACATGTAAGTTTTAACAGCTTATTTTATTCTGTTGCAGGACAACCACCACAAACCTACAATGTCATTCAAAACTATCCTCAGCATAAGGAAGAATACTGAGTCAGAAGGATCTGAGCAGCTAAAGCCACAGAAGATATGTTCTTACTTTTCCAAGATGTTCGGAAAAGCCTCCCTGCCAAGTTTCTTCAAAAACTGTGTGCAAGTGTATCTAGAAGAAATGATGTTGTACAGAAGGCAAAGGGCGGTCACACCTAACACTGATTTATTTTCTATTTCTGTTTTGTTCATTTGCTTATATTTTTTTATTGATTAAAATAAATTATTAACAATTAGATTTTTGAAATCATTCTTAATTTTGCAGCATTTTTTCCAGAACTCCCAAAAACGTGTGCATAGTGCGGTACTTTAATTAAACTACTCTGAAGGCCATCCAGAACTGGAGTGTGGTTCTTCTTTCAAATGATTTGTGTATACCATTGGTTGAGCACTGGTCAGCCCATAGTACCTTCCACAAGACTTGTGCTGCCTGCAACTTGAATGAACATCTATAGCTAAACAACCCCAGCCTCTGCCTACATTGAACCTCCACGGTCGAAGTTCATGTTTGCATTTTTTTGTTGAGTGTAAAATGCGCCTGATGTATGGAAGTGGTTTTTGTGCGTCATAAATGGTGTGTAAAGTTCGAGGCGCCTCGCCTGTTTGTTAGGTGCATTGCGGAACTTAGGCGCATTACACAACCGCGGTTACTTTAACAGTTAGTATTGAGTTAGTCTTTTAAAAGCTCAACAGTGGAACTCTTAAAACTGTCTCTTGTCTCTCTCTCTCTGATGAGAAATAGTCTTTGGCAGCGAGTCTGTGCAATGGAGTCTCCCTTTCCGTGTTTCCTGTATTCCACGTGCTCTAAACACTGGGATTCACCATCTCACTGCATCAGGGAGAATATACTAAGGAATTTAGCAAACTTTTTTCACTAATTGGGGACCTAAACATTTTCATTGTATCTCTCTTCTTTCCCAAAGCTCTTCCTGAATCAACTCCTTCCCCACAGCTTCACGGACTTCTCCTTTTCTCATGCTCTCCCGCAGTGTTCTGGTGCCACCTACTGTCAGGAAGGTGAATTTCTTATTCCAGCCTTACATACACAGTACATATATCTTAAGAGCTGCTGTATACCTGCAAGGAGGCCATAAGAGCTCTCAATATTGAACCCCTTCATCTTCACTGCTTCTTGGGAAAGTGCAAAATGATATCTAAGACACAAGACCTGAGCTGCATGCACTATCTTTTACTCCAGCAGTGCAAATCTTTTCTCTGCACATCCATAGCAATAAACAGGGAAAGTCTTGCAATAATTGCTCTACTGTCTTGGTCCGCAGCCACTCACTTATGGGCTGAAATTAAAGGGGTTGTCTCGCTACAAACAATGGCTTTCAAAGTGTAGGGAACACTAAATGAAGACGTTTTCCAAATATATTGCGTTGTTCATCTTTTTTTTTGTTAAGGAGCTACAAATGATTTTATCACCTTCTGTACTCTCTCTGGTTCCCCAAGTGACCGACCTGTGTACTCTTTATCCCCTGCTGTTTGTTCTATCTGATAGCGGGAAGTGACATCATCACACAGGTCATGGCCAGCAGTGTGAAAGCTTGTGTGTTATCTGATCTTTCAGACAAAAGACTAATTAGGGTGCGTTCCCACGGCAAGTGCCAAATACCACTCGGTTATGCGACTGGTATTTGCACTGTTTTGCGACTGTCCCCACGGCCGCGGGAGAGGGTGGGGGGCGTCTTTTCTCCACAATGAGAGGAGAAAAGCCCTCCCCCTTCACATTGAAATGCACATATTCCGTCCGGAAACCGGTCGGAAGAATGTGCATTCACAATGTTTTGCGGGCGGACCGCCAACGGCAAAACCGTACAGTGGGGACTGCTGCATGGGTTTTCCATAGAGTCCCGTTCTGCTGGTTTTCGGATGGTTTTTCAGGCGGTCTGCAAAACCGCAAACTGCCTGAAAAACTGGCTGAAAACCCGTGCAGTGGGGACATGCCCTTACTCTACTGTTGACATTAGCTCAGCAGCTTCTCTGGACCTCAGAGAAGGTAATTTATTTAATCTAGACTGATAAACAGAGAAGTCTGAATACACTGAGCTCGTATGCTAATTATAGACAGCTTGACCAGGAAGTGACAGAGCCAAGGATCATTTATTTCATTCATGCATCCTATGAAACTTTGAGATGAGACAACCCCTTTAATGTTGCAGATTAAGGTCCGGATCTCGTGATACGGGAAGTACGTGTGGATGAAACTGCAGTCACCAATGGCCATACAAGTTTGGTGGAAAAACAGTGATATCACAAGCAAACTTTTGCGATCATTGGTGGCCAAAGTTTTGTCCACACACAGCTGCTGCACCATGGAAACCTGACCTAAACAGCATTAATTTACTACGTCCTTGAATGATCTCATTTATTCTCAGTTAGTCCTAGATTCGCCTTTAGTGACAGAATACAAATCATCCTATATCTATGTATTCATGATGCCAATATGATTTATTTCGAGTACCTACAACTTTATTTAGTGTTGCATGATAATGCCAAGCCTCTGGTTTATTTCTTGGCACAGACACTGAAACTACAGATAAAACATGAAATAAAAGGTCCTAGAAATTCACAGAAAGTGGCGTTGGATGTGTATTTGTAATAATTAGTATATAGGCACATTAGGGACAATAGAGATTGAATGTGAAGCAAAAGGATGAAAGATGAACAGTGAATGATGGACGTTATGTAAAAAGATATTTTATAGAACAGCTGTTTTTCCTATGTGGTTCATATCTTAGACCGGATTTATACATTTTGATTATGCCCCAATCAGCCCAAAGCCCTGTTAATTCATCATGGGCACGACTGACTGTCGGTTTACACTCAGGAATATTGGTTCATTACGAAAGTGTTTACAGGAAAATCTGTTCCTATTCAACAAATTAAAGATGTCCATACACATTAGGAAAAACTTGGCAGGATTGTCTTACTGTGTAATGGATATGGGGGTGTTAGGACTCCTGGTGGCATATATTTGTTCCCATACGTGAAGTCATATTTACAGCTGTTGCGAACAGCGCCGCAGCCCGCAACTCAGGCTGCGGGCGCTGTCGCAGCTCTGTCTGTGCCCCTGCTACTGGGCGAGTGCTGCCGCTGCCCGGGTGTCTTGCGACGGGCGCACTCTCTCCCCTACGCGCCTGTACTCACCCGGCCGCGCTCCAGTCTGTCAGCAGCCTCCTGCTGCCCGACATGCGCGTTCCCGTGCTTTGGGGCTGCCGCGCCTCTTGGAAATTTAAAGGGCCGCGCCGGAAATTTGGGCTAATCCCACCCGTCCCTTTATTTTAAATGTGGACGCTTCGCCCATCCCCCCCGGATCTTTAGTCCCTTTGATATGGGAGGGGGCCCCTGAAGTTTGCCCTGATCTTCCGGTACCATACGTTTCCCTCCTTTCCCTGACCCGAACCTCTGCCGCCGCCCCGCCCTTTTCTGCCTGTCCTCGACACAAAACCTTGCGCCGTCTGACTTACCGCTGTCCCAAAACTCAAGCTTTGCCTTCGTTCTGTCCGCTATACCTGGGGGACCGAAGCAAATTGGAGGTGTGTTTGGGGTCATTATTATTTTGGAAATTTTCCCCCTACGGCCATTTTCAGGAGGGGGGGGAGCATGCCTGCTTCAGTATGTCCAGTACATGGACATTCTTTTTCCCCCAAAATAAACTGTAGTCCTCACAGCGGCAACACTATGCACCCCCAAAACCGGGGCACTCACTACCCTGCTTGACTGTAGGTAAGACACACTTGTAAGACACACTTTTGTGATTACACAACTATGGAGAACATGCTACTATGGTATAGTTATTATGTTGGACTAAGGACAGGTTCATATCACATCTAGAATGGCCGTTTAGTGCAAGCTTGAACAATACACAGCCCGTCAAATGATTTCTGGTGGCCCACAAAGGGACGTGGCTTCTGGAAACCCTGCAAGAAAATGGGCAGTCTGGCTATTTTGAGGGTGTTCCCAAATGGTTATGGGCAGTCCGGAGATGGTAATAGTAATTTTGGCCCCCATTGCCTGCCCCAAATAGGCAGGTTGGTTTAGTATTTTTATAGGGGGCATCCATTGTAGGGGTAAAATTTTTCTATGCCCCAGTTTACTATATATGCCAAAAAGGGTGTTTTTGTCCTTTATTTGATTAGTATGCATAAGTATATAGCAAAAAAATTAAGTATGGAGTAGTGTAGTGGACTCCTGTATTCCATCCACCAAGATGCTTTGAAAAGCATATCCATTAAACATATTCTATATTAGCCTATAGGTGACAGATGCCGTTTTATGGCATGCTGTAGAAAGCAAAAAAGGAAAGCAACCACATATAAAGCAAGAACTGCATACCCAGAAATGTATAATCAATAAGACTGCACACCTTGACCGAATCATACACAGCAACAACAAAAACATTGTTAAAATTATTCAAGACAGACAGAAAGATAGATAAATAGATGGATAGATAATACACATAAATAACAATAGTATTCTATGATAGTCACAATACTCTACCCACCAATGTAAATAAAGTGCAGTAGTGCAATAAAAAGAAGCAGAGAATATACTAGAAACAAATCCTCAAAAATTTATCCAAAAGTACCAATGTGCAAAAAAAAAATCAAAGCAGCATTAATGGCACCTGTCACAGACATCTTGTTAATAAATATGTGCTGCGCTTTTCACTATTCTCTAGCTTTTCATGACGTGCTTGTTAAATGGATGTTATAATGGCCTATGGGTGATGGATCCACTAAATTGATGCTTAACGGTTGCATCCATCACCCATAGGCTAATATGGAATACATTTAACAGATACATCATGACACAATATGTAATAAAATGGATTCTGTATTAGTCGATGGGTGACAGATGCCATTGTCAGGCGTCTGTCACAGACTGTGATTAAGGTATATGTCGGGAACCTTTCCCTGCATATACACTAGAGAAACAGAGAAGAAAAATGTAATGTGAAACCACCCTAGAATATGGACACTATTCACATCGGTGAATGGCCACTGATTTAAAAAAACAAAATATGGTCAGCACATCCATTTTGAAGAATAAATGTATAGGTGCATGCTGGTGTGGCAGCCAAAAGCAATGCAAACACAACACAATATCAGCAGCACTCTATGGGCACTAAAAACCGATCAAAGAGGACATAAGAATTTTTTGGAAAAGCATTTCTGCTACTGTGGAATATATTAAAATGTTAACATATTCCACAGTAGCAGAAATGCTTTTCCAAAAAATTCTTATGTCCTCTTATGTGGCAGGTATATAAATATAGGTCCCCTCAGGCAGGTATATGGATATATGTCCCCTCAGTAAGGCCGGTATATAGATAGGCCCCCTCAGGCAGGTAATCGCCATTAAAAACAACACTAATATTCACCTTACCTCTTTCCTTCACCAAGCATCTTCCTCTTGTGCCCGACACTGGCGGCGTGACGTCATCATGCGGCCAGCGCCGGGACGCTCCTCCGGCAGCTGGCTCACTTCATCATGCTGCTGCCCAGTTCCAACACCGGGCATATTAATACCATAGTAGCGCTGATGGCCCGCTACGGCCTCTCAGCCCTACCCGGCCGCCGTGGACCCTTAGCGCTACTATTAATACGGTCTAAGGCAGACCTGGGAACTGTAGGGGCCGGATGTGGCCTGCGTGCTGTACAATGCCCAGGTCTGGTCTACGTGCTAGACGACCAGTAAGGGTACCTAACTGGTACCTGACTTGGCTGATGCAAAGCGCTCTCCTTGACGTCTCCAGCATCGCTGACAGCAGTAATTTCTGCTCAGAGTGACTTGACTTTCATCACTAAACACCACAGAGGACCGCTGGTCGCTCATCCAGCGTAGATCCTCCCTGGCCCATGCAAGACGATGATGCCTATGCCTGGTGGTGTGGTCAGGTAACCTAGCTGGTTGTCTAGAATGCAGATCACTCTGATGTAAACGGTTACAAATGGTCTGACGTTACACTTGGTTGCCTCTAATCTCCCTTAAACATGCCTCGAGTTTTGGAACGACCCGCATCTATTAGACTCTGATGATGTATCCTATTGATATGCCATGAAAGTTTATGGTGGGAACACCCCTTTTAATGTCCCTCTTTTTGACTTGATAAAAAAATTATTGTTTTCACAGTGAACCACAAGTATCTCTTTAACCAAAAAGTTGGGAGGTATGGGCATCAAGAAGAAAAAGAAATAACTAGCAGAAATCCAAGAGTGTCCTTCAGGTTTCTGCTGTGCATTACAAGGCAAATATTTTAGTTGGAAAAAGATGTCCTGGGAACATAGCCTCTATTGAAAATTCAGTTCTGTCTGTTTCTAGGAAAGCTGTGTTACAATTGTTATGGCTGTTGTTGCAGCTCCCACATCAGTTATTATCCAGCTTTCCCTGACTAATGAATATAAAGTGCTATGGAATATGTTGGCGCTATATACATAAAGATTATTTTTATTAGTATTATTATTGTTAGAGTATCAATATTTAAAAAGAAACTAGCGCCCACTGTTTTGGTGAAAAAAAGGATCTTTTATTTTATGCAACAATCCATGTGAAAAATGGCATGCATCCTCAGTTTGAGAAAAAAAATGTCATGTATATAGCAGGTGTAGAAGATGTAGCGACGTTTCGGGCATATAGCCCTTATTCAGGCTTGTCTATGATCTGCTAATCAGGTGGTTTGCATTGCTTTCGAGTATGTTCACACAGCGTTTTTGGATACGTTTTTAGATGCGTGTTTGGATCCTTGTCTTGGACCCTAAACGGACCCAAACACGCATCTAACAATGCTCAGTGTGATTTACATTGCTTATAATGTAAAAAAAGCATTGGCGTTCAGACGATATGTGTTTACATGTGTCTTTCTGATGCGTCTTGCGAATCCATTCAAAGAATTGGCATATCAAGACGCCCTACTTAAAATATACCTACGTACCCAGTGTTCATGGGTGCGCTTATAAGCGTGTCTGCAGGAGTCGAAGTTTTGATGACGTTTTCTTCTTCAATTCATATATAAGCCTGAAAACATTGCTACATCTGCTACACCAGTCATATACATGAAATGTTTGTTCTCAGATTGATGATACATGTCATTTTTCGCATGGAGTGTTAAAGAAAACAATTATTTTTTTCACTGAGACAATAAGTGAAGTGCTGATTATTGTCTTTTTTGTATTTTCATGTAGCAAGATGGAGTTGGAGAATTACCACTATTGTCTGGCACCCCATTTACAACATAGGAGAGAGAAGTTCAATTCTAATCTTACATTATGGTGTTAGGCTATGTCTACACTGGATTTCTGTTGGTTTTTCAGCGGATACAGTATTTTGAATCCACTGAATATCCAACCGTACCCAGTTCTGTGTAGCCCACAATAGAAAATCTGTGCTCCAGTCTACACAGCACAGTTTTTTTACTGAGGTTTTCCTAAAACTGTCTGCTGGAATATAGAACATGTATATTCGCTGGTCCGACGTCGGATTCTCGCAGCCCTAATGTGCTGGGTCTCTGGGAATCCGGCCGCTGGTTTTTCCGCAAAGACCGTGCAAAAGAACGGCGGTGTGGTCCAGCAATTTGAAAATGCCATCGGATTTTGGCCGCTGTGGAGACATAGCCTTAGGGTATGGTCACATAACAGATTTTAAGGCTATGTTCACACGGTGTATTTGCAGGACGTAATTACGCCCCGCAATTACGCCGTGTGACCGGGGGCAGGGCGGGAGGGGGGACTGAGCAGGGGCCGGCACTTCGCGGCCCATAGACAATCATGCAGCGGCGAAATTTTACGCCGCTAGAAGTGACATGTCAATTATCTCCCGCCGGCGGCTTCGCCGGGCGGGGAGAGCAGACGTAATCCATAGTTCTCTATGAGAACTGTGAATTACCATAATGAATGGGCCGTTTTCGGCCCGTAATTGGCGCACTTCGGCGCGTAATTACGGACCGAAATACTCTATGAGAACTGTGGATTACCATAATTACTGGGACGGATTGAAGCCGTACTGCAGTGCAAATACGGCGCGCAGAACGGCTCCAATCAGTCCCAGAATAAGCCGTGTGAACGAGGCCTAAGTCATTCAAATAGACCTCAATAGAAAATCCGAGCTGTAGTCGACACAGGTCACATTTTCTGAGGTCGGATTTAAGATTTGAAATCTGATCAAAAAATTTAGAACATCTTTTATAATCTGCCATAAAACAGCGGATTATAGCACTGTTCAATGTGCGGCGGACCAAAACCGCAAAAAAACACAGTTAAAAAACTAAATACAGTTGTAAAATACTGGGCAGATTCTATAACAGAATCCAATGGTATTTTACTTTTGTCATGTAGACGTAGCCCTATATCCTTAAAGGGGTTGTCTCGCTACAATGATTGGGTTTTAATTAAAAGATCCTTAAAAAGCAAGCAGCTTTGCAATGTATGTTCATTACAAATGTCCTACTGATTTTGAGTAAGCCCTGTTAGTAGGAGTACATCAGCTTCTCAAATCTCTATAGCAGCTGACCTGTTGATCCTTATCTCACTGGGTGTCAGGTCTGTATGAATCATCAGCCTCTGAATACAGGTATGAGCAGAGAGCCCCTCCCAAACAGAATGCTTCTGTAGTGGAGGGAGGGGGAGGTCTCTGGCTTCTGTGGCCAAGCTGCCTGGATTAACCCTGTGTGTGCCTGCTTCCTCCTGCTCTCTACACAGATAGATGTGACAGCAGTGACCCTGTGTGTTACTATAATCATGATGTGTCTGTGGAACTGTCACTATACTAATACTATACAGATCAGGGGGCATGTGAAGGGTTCATGCTCTGGTGTACTAGTGACACATCCTGAGTATAGTAAGGCTCTGTTCACACGGTGCATTTGCAGGGCATAATTACGCCCCGCAATTACGCCGTGTGGATGGGGGCGGGAGCGGAGGAGTGAGCGGGGGGCCGGCACTTCGCCGGCCCATAGACAATCACTGCAAGCGGCGCGTATACGCCGCTAGAAAGTGACATGTCAATTATCTCCCCGCCCAGCGGCTTCGCCGGACGGGGAGAGGAGACATAATCCATAGTTCTCTATGAGAACTGTGAATTACCGTAATGAATGGGCCGTTTTCGGCCCGTAATTGGCGCACTTTGGCGCGTAATTACGGACCGAAATACGGGCCCATTTTAAGCCGTGTGAACATGGCCTAACACTTCACAGCTTCCCTGTGTCTGTTCTGACAGGGTCTGTTTGTTGCTGGAGATGTGCAGATTTGTATGCTACAGCAGGGGGTATAGGAACACTTGCTCCACACTCATAGATCAGCCCTCTCCTGTCTCCTGACTGTGGAGACGAGCAGCAAGAGCTGCAGCAGACCTAGGCAGGCACACACAGGGTTAACTCTGGCAGCAAACCCCCCCCTGTATAGAAGTTAAGGAGGAGAGCTTTCTGTGTGCTGAAGGGAGGGGGGAAGAGGGAGGAGAAGAGGCAGACAAGAAGCCCGCCCCTCAAATCAACTGCCAGGCTCACTGACTTAGGCTGAGAGCTTGTAATGAGACAACTCCTTTAAGGCAAGGTACACACCATGTTAATCATGTCTGTTTAGCATGTGCATCAGGAAAGCTCCCAACATATATGTTAAATATATTCATATGATTAAGTGGCCTGACAGAGGTAAAAAATTTGCTCTTTTAGCCCCATTTGGTTGGTATACATCTGTATATAGCAAAAAAATATAGAATAGCACTTTTCTATACAACGGCATTAGGTAAAAACACATACAGTAAATGTATAATTTTTCACGGTGGGATCCTATGGGTGACAATGATAATACTTGTCATCTGTTTAACGTAAGCGACTTTGTGTGTTCTTTAAAGGGAAGACAGAAATGGGGTGTGTAGCGAGCCTAAGGCGATGTCTACACAGCAGATGTTAAAATGCAATCTAAAATCCAACAGCATTTTAATATTGCTGGACTGAGGTTTTTGGCGCAGATTTGCACTAAAAACCGCGGCCGATTCTCAGAATTGCTGTGAGCCCCGTACGGAAATCCGAGTGCAAACTGTGAGCCCCGTATGGAAATCCGAGTGCAAACCGTCGGAATATGTGACATGTTTTAAAATCCGCTGGAATCCAGCGGATTTGGAAACTGATCGGAAAAAATCCGTGCTGTGTAGACTACAGCACAAATTTTTTTTCACAGTCTGTGGAGCACTGATTACAGTTGGATTTTCGACAGATTCTAAATACTGAATCAGGTGAAAATTCGACCACAAATCTGTTCTGTGTCGATACAGCCTAAGTCCTGCAAGCCTTTAAGAAAGCTGGGCAGCAAATCTGCTAACAAAGATGGGCTGGGTTCCGATACATTAGGGGCGACATGTCCGAAAATTGGCTTCGAGTTTTCAGGCGCATTTAATCAGTGTAAAATGCGCCTGAAAGGATGATCCTTTCAAAATTCTGGCGTCTGGTATACCTTGCATAGTAAACTTAATGCGCCTAAAAAGGCACATTGCGCAATTGTGGTGCATAGCGTATCAGTGTTAGTGTATGTAATGCTCCTCTATAGACGCATTGCGTTATGGAGGAGCGCAGTATATTATTGCTGCTATAGTTAATGCGCCTCTTTAGGCGCATTGCAATTTGTCGTGCCTGGTGTATATTAAATCGACAATATGGCATCAAGAGTATTTTTTGTGCAAAATAGACCAAAAAAAAGGGCGCTTGTTTATTGGGACATGTCGCCCTAAATATATACATTTGGATGGTAGAAAACAGTGTCCAAGTACAGCTTGACGTATTCATCGAGTACAATGGTAGAAACGTCTAGTCAAAGGTGCATATGTTTGACATTGCTTGAGTTTGGATATTGCTTTCGAGATGTATCCAACAGCTTGGTCTACTACGCTTTTGTGTCCCGCCAAAAAACACATATTTGTGCATGTTTTTTTTTAACATTGAAGTCTATGGCCTCGTTCACACGGCATATTCTGCCGCGTATTGGCGCCGTACTGCGCGCCGGATTTGCGCTTCAGTACGGCGCCAATCCGCGGCAGCAATTACGGTAATCCACTGCTCTCATTGAGAACAGTGGAATCCGTCGCTCCTCCCCGCTCGGCGAATCCGCCGCGGGGGGAGAAAGTGACATGCACATTATTTACGGCGCGTACGCGCCGTAAACAATGCATTGTCTATGGGGCCGGGAGCGGCACCCCCGCCGCGCTCCGGCCCCGCCCCCATCCCGCCACTTATTCACGGCGGATTTGTGAGCTCAATACGGCGCACAAATCCGTCGGGAATAAGCCGTGTGAACACGGCCTATGACTGACATACTTCTGTGTACATTTAATGCATACTTTTTACATTTTTTTATTTGCATCCTGTGATTTTATTGACAAAGCCTAAAAATGTTTAAAAGCCCATATGTTTTCTAAGTACATAAACGGCGGTCAATGTGGACAAACGTATGCCAGGCTTACGTTTTAATTAAGGGTATGTTAACACGATGTATTGTGGTGCGTATAGTACATGCTGCAGTACATCGTGTCTTTCGGGAGCTCGCGCTGATACTCCGGCCCCGTTGTCATTCATTGCTTGCGGCGCGTATTCGCCGTGAATGATTGACATGTCACTTATCTCCCCGCGTGTACAATACGATCGTATTGTACGAGCAGGGAGAGGAGGCGTAATCCATAGTTCTCTCTGAGAACTATGGAGTACCGTAATTTCGGCGCGCATCTCGCCCGTATTAGAGCGAAAATGTGCGCCGAAATTACGCCGTGTGAACATAGCCTAACAGCGACGTATTCATAGAAATTCATACGTCTGTGTACGTTTATCGTGGTCTAAGTTTCTGCTCCAAAACGTATCCAAGCGTAACGCTGAGAACACGCCGTGTGAACAGCCATACCTCCCAACTTTTAGAGATTGCAAAGAAGGACACATCAGGCCACGCCTCTAACCATGTGGAAACACGTGACATCACACTAAGACACGCCTCTAACCATGCCCCAAACACATAAATGCCAATTTTTTAGATAGCCAAAAAGGGACACATTTTCAGGATTGCATTGCATCCAATGATGAAATATTAAAGGGGTTGTGTCACTACAAGGATTGCTTTTAATGTTAAAGATCTTGCATCAGCTACTCAGGTCGCTATAGCTACAGACCTAGTGTCCTCAGCAGTTCATCACTACAGCCCAGTAAAGTCTGTAAACACGCCCCTGAATTCAAAAATGAAACCAAGAAAACAGGATGAATCAATGTAGTGAGACAACCCCTTTAAGTAAGTTGTTATGTAATATACAGCGAGGAGGCAATCAGATATTTTATAAGGCAAGGTAGTTGGTTTATTGATGCAAATCTATTTCCCGAATGAAAAAGAGGGACATTTATAGAGCTAAGAGTGACAGAGGGACAAGGGTTAAAAATAGGGACAGTCCCCCCAAAATTGGGACACTTGGGAGGTATGGAACAGCCCCATAGACATACTTGAGAAAACTAGTTTCCTTCTCAGTCTTTTACTGCAGCTGAGATGGGTCACCTCACCCCCCTGCCAGCAAGGCTTTGTTATGCTGATAGGAGGGCCATTCACAGGAGTGAAATATTCTTGTCAGGGAAAGCTACAGGCAGCCATGATGTCTGTACACAAGCCACAGGGTTACCATGGTAACCAACGAGCTGTGTGTGCCGCCAGCCCGACCTTGCACATACAGGGGCAGATGTGTGCAGGGCTGGGGGCTGCTCCCTCCTGGTGATTTGTGACTTTTCTGCAGTTTTTGCCCCTTTTTCTGTAGCAAAGGGATTGTATGAGACTGACAGAGTTAATTGCAGGGCAGCGCTGCGTCTACACAAACACACCTTGTGGTCTGGGTCCACAGCCTGTTACTTAGTTACCAAAGTTGTGCCTGACTCTCTGCAAAGCCCTAAGTGAGGTACAGCAGTGCCCCATAGACAGCTGTACAATCCCCACAGAGGACCGGGTCTGTACGAGCTGAGCTGCTGCAGTCACAGATCCCCCCACATCCAGGTGATCCATCATGGAATCATCCCTCTCGCCCAGGATCCTGAAGGTAAAGCCGCTTGGTTTACAGTTTCATTGTATTTATTTATTATGCAGTTATTGTATTATAGTAATAATAATAATAATACTACATATAATATAAATATAATAATATTTATTTGGTTTGGGATGTACTTTGGTCATTTGATCTCAGGCAGAAGCAGATCACTTGACGTTATCAGGCTACGTCTACACGGCAGTGATTTGCTGTCGGATTTGAAGCGGATTCAGTATTTAGGAGCTGCAAAAATCCGCTTGTAAATCATCCCCATAGACCTCAACAGAAAATCTGAGCTGTAGTCAACACAGGTCGGATTTCAAAATCGCTGGTTTTGAAAAAAAATTTGAATTTGTTCTATAATCCGTCGTATGTCACTTAAAAAGGGAGGAGTACAGTACAGCTCAGTTGAATGGGACAATCAAAATCCAAAAACTGCACCAAAATGAAAACCAGGGGAGATATGTATTGAACTAGGCGCATCGAAGTTCATTTTGTCATCTATTTTTCAGTGTATAATGCGCCTGAATGTATGAAAGTGGTTTTTGTTCCTTCATAAATGTGTCTAAAGTTCATTGCACCTCGCCTGTGTGTTTGGCGCATTAAAGAACATAGGCGCAGTAGTAATGCATCTAACATGTATAAAGGACATAGATAGGCTGGAAATAAAAGAAAAGTCATTAGAATAGCATGTCAGTGAATAGAAACTATGGTACTGATCCTGCTTGGAGGATCACAGCCCAGCAATACCTGTGCTGTGCTGGCTCTTGCTGTATGTAGAATAAAGGGTGAGAGCAGCAAAAATACATTTCAAATTTAATGTAGTAAAAGTTAAAAAATCTGAACAATATCTTCAGTGGGTTATTTAATGTAAAATTAGATTCTTTTAATTTTAAATACATTTTATAGGAGATATTTTTATATATTTTTTATTAAATTTAAATAATATAATGTTATATAATTTGATAATTATCATAAATTACTTTTTATTATTGCACTGGTGTAAGTTGAGAAATATTGGACATTTTTTTCCCTAACAGCAAATCTAGCTCCACTTCGACTCCTCAGGCTCAGGCAGACCACAGTAAAATAGGTCTGCCTGTCCGAGCAGTAATGCGCCTTGTTTTGCCGACCTGCATTCAAATATGTGTCTAAAATTACGAGTGTGGTGTGACGCCCCCAGAACGCCCCCTCATGTTTGGCGTATTACAAAGTGTCGAGTCGCATGAACAATGCGCCTAACACATTCGTTAGGCGCATTAGACAGTGCAGCCGGCTCAATTTGGCGCATTTGACGCCAGAAAAGGGTGAAAAACCCGATCATACATGTCACCCAAGTGTAAAATACTGGTCGGTTTCTGGTTAGAATCCGACCAGTATTTTATCCTTGCCGTGCAGACGTAGCCTTATGGCTTGTCCCCACGACATGGTATTTTGGTCGGTTTTTCAGACGGTTTGTGGTTTTAGAAACCTTCTGAAAACCGACATACAACGCTCCCCATAGACTTTAATAAAAAAATCCGTGTAGCAGTCCCCACTGAACGTATTTTACACCGGACTGTTTTTGACACCGCCGGCATAACGAAAAACTTAGAACATGTTCATTCTTCTGCCCAGTTTTTGGGCCGAACATGAACATTTGGGTGTGAAGGGGGACAGCTTGATTCCGCAAACAGGACAAAAGCCGTCCTCCTATGTGCCAAAAAAAGACTAAATACCGGGCGGAAAATCCGACCGGTATTTGGTCTTTGCCATGTGAGTGCAGCCTTAGCATTTTGCTGCTGGCCTCCTGATTAAACCAGTAGCAATGCATTGGAGTCATTTCCTGTGCGTACACAGGGTCTGTATCCTTTTATACTTGCTATATTGTTAGAATAATTTTTGCTAGGGGTTATTTGTGTATATTTGGTTATTCCCTTAGGCTAAGTCCACATGACATGGGGTTTTCATTGGATTTTCAGATGGTTTACGGATTTGGAAACCTTCTGATAACTGAAAAGCTACCATCCCAATAGACTGTAATAGAAAATCCACCCAGTAGTCTACACTGAACAGATTTTCAGCTGGACGGATTTTCACACTGCTGGCGTTCTGAAACTCGGAAAGTGCACAATCTTGTGCCCGGAGCTGTGCTAGTCAATGGTTAAGGTGGACGGGCGAATTTGCAAACGACGGACATAACAGTTCCCCAAAACCATTGAAAAACAGAATCTGACTGGCATTTTACACTTGTGACCATAGGCTTAGTGGTATGTGTACTTTTATTATATACTCACCTCATATCTTTTATGATAACACATGGTTTAGTTACCTACCTTGGATCTTACATTGCACCACTGCCTTATTCATGTTGTTTTTATGATTTACTTACAATAAAGTTTGTATATTTTGTATAAGTTTATATTATTTGTCTTTTTAAATATGTAGAGGGTTTTTGTTTTCCTGTTTTTGGGGTTGGTTTGCATGGTTTAGGGTTTAGTGCCCTCTTTGTAACTTTGGTTATTGGCCCATTTTTAAGTTGACGCTATGAATCATACGGTAGGGTACAAATGTTGGCGTTTCAAAACACCTATCCTAATAGAAGTGAATAAAAAAGTCACATGACCACCATTCGCTTTTATTGGGGTCTGACTATAGGGGTGAATGCATATGGGACACATTTCCTGCGGAGTTTAAAATCTTCACTGCAAATCCACAGTGGATCACAATCCTAGCCATGGGGAAGGGATTTTACCAATCCCATTTCCACATGGCTGAAACTATTTCTGCAGAGATTGTCCTGTGGTGCAGATTTTTAATTACACAGCATGTCAGTTTCTATTGCGGATTTTACCACTTCGAATTAAAAAATCTGCCCCAGATTTGATATTTTCTGTTGCAGATTTATCTGTGGCTTTGCTGAGAAATTTCAGCACCCAATCCATTCCGGTCTCTGGTCTTCTGTTTTCTTCCTCCGAATGGGATGTCGCCACTGCAGTAGCTGCAGCGCTTACATGACAGACACTTCAATTACATCACCATTCAGAAGTGAACAGCTCTGAATACAGGTGAATATAGGTGAAGGCAAGTGACCGCCGCAGCCAATCAGTGACTGCCACAGTGACGCCCCCTTTTGGGAGAAGAATAAAGAAGACAGAAGACTGGAGAGATGCAGCGCTGGGACAGAGCTAAGATTGAAGGCGAATAGAAGGGTTTTGCTTTTTCTTGGCCACCAGCAGCTTTGTCTTTTTTATAGGAATTGGACAAACCCTTTTAATAAATTTGGCAGATCTGCCTGTGCGCCACACAATGAGATCTGTGCTAGAGTTGGTATCGATTTCTGCTATACATTTGCCATCATATGGTATAAACTATGGTAAATCTAATGGGCACCTTAGTCCCCCACTTCTTTTAAGTCTCCCCCACTTTTAGGAAATGTTGTCAAAATTAGCGTCTTCTTTCTGCCAGAAAAAGTGTCTTCCGTTAACCTGTAATCTGACTGTACATGATCTGCACATTTTTTCCTTACATGACAGCTATCACGTATAAGTGCTGTCAGTTTTACATTTGACTACATTTAAGTCACTTTTCTGCATATTTTATTCTAATCATAAACCTTCATGTATCATGTGTATTGGAGCAGAACAGCACAGGTAAAGGAATATTGAGCATGCTTATAACAATGGGGGAAAACAACTCCCAGGGGATATAAATCCTTGTATCATCTTCTTTTTTCAGGTTGTGTCTGGGAAAACTGTTTGACATCCAGTACGCTGTTTCAGCTCTCCCTTAACGGCAAATTTTGTGCGGATAGGAAAAAGTGGAGAATGGTGAAATATAGGTCCCACACAATCCATAGGAAAAAAAAAATAATATATATAATTATATAATATATATATATATACTGTTGTATATATATATATATATATTATAAATTTATATATATTAAAAAATAATATATATATATATATATATATATATATATATATTAATTACACTCACCGGCCACTGCGCTAACTGGATTTTTTTCTTTTTCGACCTTTCTCTGAACCCAGAGATGTGTGCGTGAAATCCCAGGAATCACATTTTCTGAAATACTCGACCACCCTTCGGGCCCAAACAACCATGCCACATTCAAAGCACTCAAATCACTTCTTCCCCAATGATGCCGTTTGAACTGCAGGAAATTGTCTTGACCATGTTTTACATGCCTAAAAAGCACTGAGTTTGCCCCCATGTGATTGGCTGATTAGAAATTAAGTGTTAACGAGCAGTTGGACAGGTGTACCTAATAAAGTGGCCGGTGAGTGTATATGTATATGTGTTTATATATATATATATATATATATATAATATATATATATATATATCATGGCAGAGGGACTACAGGTAGTTGCCTGTTTCTGCCACTAGGTGGAGTTATACCCGATTTCTATATGCAACATGCCACCAAGGATACCTGGCCTTGGTGGGATAAAAGCCAGCCGCATGTATTGTCAGCCCACTAATGGTTGGCAATGGGGTAGTATTAGTTTTTGGGTTTTCACCGTTCCTGGGTCCCGGGTCTTATTGGGAGTAGACAATGCGTCGGTGGGCGTCTACTCCCCAGTTTCCAGGCCAGATTTGGATAGGGCTCGGTTTCCTATAAAAGGCTTGGGGCCCTTTAGGTGTACAGGGGGTGTGGTTTCGCTTCCTGGAAGTGGAGCGGCGAAGAACGAGGGGAGGCTCTTACCCCCAAGGCTTGAGGCCAGCAGGTGGCTGACCTCTGAAAGCCTAACCAGTGGAGACTTTGGTTAAAACGGACTAAAGTTCTGACTGGGCATTAGTTCCAGACCCTATGTAGATAGGGACGCGACATGTGTAGTGAGTGGCCAGAAAAGGCCCGGGTTTTGTTTACCTGTTTTTCTGTACAACGTGTGCTGTGCTAAAGAAATAAAGCTGGTGGAGGCCAGACTGACCGAACCCCTGTGGCCATGTGCCCTGTGTGAAAGTGCCAACCGTTCTACCGAAGGACGGCGGTCCAAGAGCGGAATATCCCCTGGGATGACCTAAGATGGCGGCCGAAGGCATGTGAGTTGTCACAATATATATATATATATATATATATATACATATATATATATATATATATATATATATATATATTGTGGCAGAGCGACCTCAGATAGTCACATGTTTCTGCCACTAGAGGGTGTACAGCAAGAGACCTGCTGCAGATGCGCCACCGAGGACCTGGTCTCGGTGGTGAAAAGCCACATATATTGGGTCAGTGATGCTATGTTACTGACACTTGCAGTAGCAGCTAGAATAGCTGCTATGCGGCTATGTATGGGGTGGCTTTTTTTGGGACAGCTATAGTGTTGGGTGGGTGGCTGTTCCCGCATTCTAGGACAGGATTTTGGTAGGTCTCTGGAGACCTATTAAAGGCCTGCTACTACAGGTGATTTGGGTTTGTGGTTTTGCTGCCTGAAGATTGGAGCAACGCTGAGCCAAGGAAGAGGCTTTTGCTCCCAGGCTTTAATCACGTCCCAACGGAAGAACAAGGTTTGTCAACTCTTGGAATACCCCTTTAAGTCATCATTGTCTGTGATTGTTTCAGTTGTATCATTGCTACAGAGCGCTTTATTGTTACCTTAGCATGGGTCAGCTTTAGCTCATTATTTGGCGAGACGTGCTAACATTTTAGGTAAGCCATCTAATTGATCTAAGCAGATGGCTGAATTTAGAGGATCCTACAATGCATGTAGGTGCCAGGAAGAAAACAATGAGTGCGCTCTCTTATTCATTCCCAATCCCAATATCTTCAGCATGGTAATTCTTTGTGTACCAAGTTGTTTTCTTGCCAAATACTGTGTGGGTGGCTGTTCAATTCGGCAAAAGAGAGGTTCTCTTTCAGCCTGGCTTATGGCCTGGGTGCATTTTGTTTGCTGTAATTGCTGGTTGGTAGACTGAATACACAGCGCTCTATTGGTTTACAGCTCTTATTACTATTATTATCATCATCATTATTTTCTCCTGTTTTGATAAAAAGCAGCTTTTAATTGATGCTTGTGCTTTTGTCCTAGATTGCAGTCTTTTAAGCAAGGTTTACACCGTGATGGTGATTGCTGTTGAGAAACAGTACAAACTCTTACATTAAAAAACAAACAAACACTTAAGTCGTTTATTTTACTGCAAAGAGCCATGTAATTTTTGCTGCAATAGCAGTTCAAGGTCTGTGATAAATACAATAAAAAATGCTGCATCAAATTGCCTACAAATCTGCATTGTGTAAGTGCTTATTTTATGTAAAAAGGACGTGTGACCTCTCCTGACAGCTCTGTTTTAGTAAATCCTTGTGTTCACTGTAAAGTAACAATCCTGGAGCATCTTCTCTTATAACTCTGTAATGTGCTGTTCCTCGGTTATTCCTCCTAGAAATGCATGACTGAATCTGTCGGATAGGTTTTACCAGTTGAAGGATGTGTCCTGCTCAGTGTGACATTTTCCAATCAGAGCTGACAGTCAGTGTGTGCAGGGACACACCCCTTTAAAAAATTGGAATGGTAACACCCACCTGACTGATTCAGTAATACATGTCTAGGAGAAATAACAGGAACAGCACAACACAGAGTTATAAGAGAAGAGGGTCAGGAATTGTTATTTCACAGGTATTTACTAATTCAGACATGTCAGGAGAGGTCACCGGTCTTCTTAAAAGGGTTATCCCCAGGCCGGTGGGGTTCATTTTAGAGTTAGGCTATGTTCACACGGGGTACTTTCGGTGCGCATTTCGCGTCGTATTTGCGCTCTAATACGAGCGAGATACGCGCCGAAATTATGGTAATCCATAGTTCACATAGAGAGCTATGGATTACGCCTCCTCTCGTACAATAAGATCGTATTGTACGCCTGGGTAGATAAGTGACATGTCACTTATTCGCAGCGCGTAAGCGGGTAATGACAGTCTATGGGGCTGACGGCTCCCCCCGCGTCACGGGAGTACGCGCCGATCAGCGCGACTCCCAAACACGCGGCATAATTGCAGGGCTGTGCTGTACTGTACGCCCCGCAATTACGCCGTGTGAACATACCCTTAAGGTGTCAGAGTCTGTTTTGGGTGGAGTCGGACTCACTAGAAATATTTTAAAATAAAAGTATTCTAAATGATTAACATTGTATAATTGATTAAGTACATATTTACTGCAGGTGACAGCATATTTTTAAATCTGGCATTAAAAATGATAAAAGTGGGATTTCTGGAGGACCGCCTTTGAGAGACTTGCCAACTGCTAGAAGAAGTGCATGTCCCCTCGGCAGAGAGCAAATACCGGTTGTATTATCCAAATGGTATTTGCTCTGTTTTGGGGCCATGCACAGAGGTCCATAGAGGTCCATTCTAGGGGTTGACAGTCGGTTTACAGACAGTTTTCAAAACCGAAAACCGTCTGTAAAACTGTCCGAAAACCCTTGCCGTGAGGACAAGCCCTAAGAGTCCTGAACCCTTATCCCTCCTCCCTACATGACTAGAGTGAGGCATAGTTTGAATGGAGCATTGAAGTCCATGGGGCTGATTAAGATGGCCAGGTACAGTAGTCAGCTGTAATGTTTCACCCATAGACATTGAATGGCCAGGGCGCATGCTCTATCACTGCTCGATTTAAACTATTATTTAGGGGGCAAAACCAAAAGGAATTCAACACTATTGTATTTTATTTATTTGTTAAATACAATATAAAGACACATAAAATGTATATGATAGACATGTAACACCAATGGTGGGATTAAACTCCCATTCCTGGTCCATATAGTATAAAATGATGTAGTTTGTAAATAAGTCTTGGGTTATACATAATGAACAGTCATAAAATTGGGTGAAGAAAGAATATCAATAGCATACAATACTGAAAATAAACACAATTGGTCAAAAAGTACTTAACCCAAAACAGAAAATCAGATGGGAGTATAGAGACCCAGACCCAACGCCATTTCGCTTGCGCTTCTTCTTGCCCTGGACATGTCACTTCTGTATATAATAGAAGAGAATGGGACCACTCCCTCCCCCCTCCCGTTCTTTAGAAGTACGTGCTGGCCAGCGCATACTTCTAAAGCACCCAGCATATTGAGGCGCGTACAGTACGTGTCACAATACGCTGTGTGAACATACCCTTACTCTGATGTGAGTGCAGGAGCTTTATAATCTGTAGTGCACAAAGCTTTGGAGCTCTAAGGGATAAAAATTGTCATTAACTTAGGTAAACAAGCTGCTGTGCTAAAGATCAGAGAGTAACTCATCATTGCCAGACGACAGATTTGAGCATTCAGATAAGAGCAGGGTAAGATGGTCGGTAACCAAGAAAAGCTTGTGTACAATAGCAGTAGAAAATATCACCTTTATTTCTGGAACATAGCAAAATCAAAACAGCAATGTATTTAATAATAGTCTTTATTGGCCTTCACCTAAATTGTAAAAGCTAATAATTGTGGTGAGAAAAATCCCATAATCATATTCTTGTGGTATGCTTGGGATCATTGTCATGCTGAAAGACCCAGCCACGTTTCATCTTCAATGCCCTTGCTGATGGAAGGAGGTTTGCACTCAAAGTCTCATGGTACATGTCTCCATTCATTCTTTCATATACACGGATCAGTTGTCCTCGTCCCTTGGCAGAGAAACAGCCCCAAAGCATGATGTTGCCACCCCCATGCTACACAGAAGGTATGGTGTTCTTTGGATGCAACTCAGCATTCTCTCTCCTTCCCACATGACAAGTTGTGTTTCGACCAAACAGTTCTACTTTGGTTTCATCTGACCATATAACATTCTCCCAATACTCTTCTGGATCATCCAAATGCTCTCTAGCAAACTTCAGATGGGCCCGGACATGTACTGGCTTAAGCAGGGGGACACGTCTGGTACTGCAGGATTTGAGTCCCTGGCGGTGTAGTGTGTTATTGATGGTAGCCTTTGTTATGTTGGTCCTAGCTCTCTGCAGGTCATTCACTAGGTCCCCCATGTGGTTCTGGGATTTTTGCTCATTGTTCTTGTGATCATTTTGACCCCACGGGGTGAGAGCTTGCATGGAGCCCCAGATCAAGGGAGATTATCAGTGGTCTTGTATGTCTTCCATTTTCGAATTATTGCTCCCACAGTTGATTTCTTCACACCAAGCTGCTTGCCTATTACAGATTCAGTCTTCCCAGCCTGGTGCAGGGCTACATTTTTGTTTCTGGTGTCCTTCGACGGCTCTTTGGTCTTCACCATAGTGGAGTTTGGAGTGTGACTGTTTGAGGTTGTGGACAGGTGTCTTTTATACTGATAACAAGCTCAAACAAGTGCTATAACTATCGGTAATGAATAGAGGACAGAGGAGCCTCTTAAAGAAGAAGTTACAGGTCTGTGAGAACCAGAAATCTTGCTTGTTTGTAGGTGACCAAATACTTATTTTCCACCATAATTTGCAAATAAATTCTTTCCAAATCTGACAACGTGATTTTCTGGATTTGTTTTCTCATTTTGTCTCTCACAGTTGAGGTCGACTTTTGATGCCAATTACAGGCCTCTCTCATCTTTTTAAGTGGGAGAACTTGCACAATTGGTGGCTGACTAAATACTTTTTTCCCCACTGTAGCAGTCAATGAGTCAGCTTCTGTTCATAGTTTCCTATGTCTATGTACCCGCAGTAAGGCATATCTCTTAAGACTCTTAATACCGTGTTTTCCCGAAAATAAGACACCCCCGAAAGTAAGACACAGCAGAGATTTTGTTGAATTCCCTAATATAAGGCACCCGCCGAAAATAAGACATAGCAGAAATCATTAGAGGGTTGAAGGACCTGTGAAGGGAGGTCATGTGACTGTGATGTCACCACAGGTCCCGAACATCCAAAGGAGAGTAGACCGTACATGTAAGCAGGGCAGTTCCTAGGCCAAATTTCACTCAGGGCGAGGTGAAGAAATTCCCCCTCCACCCCCCCCCTCACCCTCTGGAAACATATGACGCCTTAGTGCATCACCATAAACCAAAGCCAAAATATACAAAAAGCTTTACCACGATGTGCTACGTATAAAACTACTAAATCATAGTCCTACAGTTACCAAATAACACTCCTACACCAACCAGAATCCCAAGACCACTAGGACCACATATCACCAACACACAGTGGCCGAATAATACCACCACACCATGACCACATATCACCAGCACACAGTGACTGAATAATACCACCACACCATGACCACATCACCAGCACATAGTGACTAAATAATGCAAACTGACCATTACTGAGTATAAACCATTATACTACAACTAATATTACCCCCCTACAGTGACCATACAGTGGTGGATACCAGCTGTACACAGGCTCTGCAGACATATAAATAATTACAGTAAAGTCATATCTAGTGACTCACAGGAGATGTCTCTGAAGAGTTGTTCTCTTTCTCTTTTTCTTCTTTTCTATCTGTCCCAGGCCGCCATGACGACTTCTCCCAACTCTTCACTGTAAAATTTACAAAACAAACCTCTTAAGACTCCTCAATTTATCAGCACTTCTCTACCAATTCCTATCTCTATACAAACTCCCCATCTATAGCACCTCATATGGTACCCAGGTAATATGCCCCCTGTAGCCACGTAGTTGCCCCCTGTAGCCAGTTGATTCCCCCCTGTAGCCAGTGATGCCCCCCCTTGTAGCCAGTGATGCCACCCTTGCAGCCAGTAGATGCCCCCTGCAGCCAGTAAATGCCCCCCTGTAGCCAGTAAATGCCCCCTGTAGCCAGTAGATGCCCCCTGTAGCCAGTAGATGCCCCCTGTAGCCAGTAGATGCCCCCTGTAGCCAGTGATGCCCCTCTTATAACCAGTGATGCCCCCTGTAGCCAGTGATGCCCCCTTATCCAGTGATGCCCCTATAGCCAGTGATGCCCCTCTTATAGCCAGTGATGCCCCTTGTAGCCATTTATGCCCCTCTTATAGCCAGTGATACCCCCATTGTAGCCAGTAGATTCCCCCATTGTAGCCAGTAGATGCCCCTCTAGTAGCCAGTGATGCCCCCATTGTAGCCAGTGATGCCCCTTGTAGCCATTTATGCCCCCTTGTAGCCAGTGATGTCCCCCTGTAGCCAGTGATGCCCCCCATTGTAGCCACTGATGATCCCCATTTTAGCCACTGATGCCCCCATTGTAGCCACTGATGCCCCCCTGTAGCCACTGATGCCCCCCATTGTAGCCACTGATGCCCCCCCCTGTAGCCACTGATGCCCCCCCTGTAGCCACTGATGCCCCCCCTGTAGCCACTGATGCCCCCTGTAGCCACTGATGCCCCCCCTGTAGCCACTGATGCCCCCCCCTGTAGCCACTGATGCCCCCCCCCTGTAGCCACTGATGCCCCCCCTGTAGCCACTGATGCCCCCCCTGTAGCCACTGATGCCCCCCTGTAGCCACTGATGCCCCCCATTGTAGCCACTGATGCCCCCCTGTAGCCACTGATGCCCCCCCTGTAGCCACTGATGCCCCCCCTGTAGCCACTGATGCCCCCCCCCCTGTAGCCAGTGATGCCCTCCCCCTGTAGCCACTGATGCCCCTCCCCCCTGTAGCCAGTGATGCCCCCCTTGTAGCCTGTGATGCCCCTCTTGTAGTCAGTGATGCCCCCCCTGTAAGTAATTATAAAATAACAAAAAATTACTTACCAGACCTCGGTCCGCGCGTCCAGCTCAGAGCTGCTGAGCGGTGTAAGCAGTGTGACGTCATCACGCCGCTTACGCTGCACGCAGCTCCCAGGGATCTCCCAGGGTGAAAGCCGTGCACCCCCTGCGACGCTGATACAGGGGAGCAGTCAGGACAGGAACGATCCGTCCCGCCTCCTCCCCTGTACTGGCAGCTGCTGGCTCTGCACGGCTGTCAGGGGGGGCGCTCCTCCAGACGGGCAGGGCGGGCGGCCGCGGCGCCCCCCTCGGATGAGCGGAGCCTCGGCGACCCGGGCGGTCGCCCGCCCTGCCCGCCCCTAGGAATGGCCCTGCATGTAAGTAACAGAGGGAAGAGGGAGGAGAACAGAGCAATGATACTGACATACACATCTCAGAGGGTGGCTGATGGGGCATGCTGGGACTTCTAGTTCTACAAGTCCCAGCATGTCACATTTGCCATCCTTTGAGATAAGTCACTGCAGCTGCCATAAAATGTCCTTTACATACATATATCCTATGGTTTGACTCTAAGCTTTAAGATTATATATATATATATATATATATATATATATATATATATATATATATATATATATATATATATATATACACACACACACACACACACTAGTATAGCATGCTATAATTTATTCGTGGAAAAATAAGACATCCCTTGAAAATAAGACGCTGTCTTCTTTTCGGGGCAACAGGGTAGCAGCTCAGACAAGATGACTGCCCCCATAATCAAATACAGAAAACAATTAAGAAATCTACAATCAGAAAATAAAATCAGCTAAGTAGAAAAGAATATGTATCAGTCTTCCCTTACATACATTAGGGAATATATGCAACAAAAAAAACAACTATTTTGCAAGAATAATGCAAAGTAATTTCCATATTTTCATACAGAAGAAAGCTAGATTCATTGTGAAAAGAATGCTGAAAGATACATGCCTATTTCAAGGAAGAAACATGTCATTTATGCAGGTTTTTCATGCGTTTTTCTGGCATCTACGCAAATGTGATGTTTGCATTTTTTGCAATCCCCATGGACTCTCCATTATGACATGACCTATGTAAAACACATATTTACGCACCAAGCACCGTGTATTACTTATAAATGCTGTGTAAATTTAACCGAAGCCTTATTCTTATGCAGATGTTGAACTTCCATTTCTGTGATTTTTGATGCAAGTTGGTGGCCCCTAATAATTGACTTACTAGATTTTGAAGTGGTAAGACGCAAGCAACATGGCTGCATTACAATTAACCTTTTGAAATTATGATTACGATGTGAAGACAAGATGAAAGGATAAGCAAACACTGAATCTGTATAGAGGGAACCCAAGGGAAATATACAACAGTCCTTGTCAGAAAACACAGTTTATAATAGAGTGACCTTAGAAGAAAGTAGGGACTCAGCAGAGGGAACTGCTACGGCATCCGGAATACAAGAAAAATAAAGGCGCTACATCATCACTCATTAATGTGTAGAGACTATTGGCACAAGTCTTATACGTTATGCATTGTCCTTATCTATCATTTATAGTGCACTGGGATCTCCAGACCACCAAGGATGGGAATAAACTGAATGTCAATGCATCAGAGATGCTAGATGGCACTGCTCATTGATCTAAGGTCACATATCCATTGGGAACTCTGGTGACTTACATAGGAACTTAAAGGGGATGTATCGCTTCTTCAGTTCGTGTGTTTCAAAGTATTTTCAATTTCTCAGCTCTACAAATCCAGGGGCGTTTCTTCCCCTCCCAGCTGGGTGTTTCATAACTGAAGGGTGAGGAAATCATCCCCCCTTCACTGTTCATGCTCGCTCCTGAGCCCTGTCCCCCCCCCCCCTCTGTCTGAGTCCAATCTCACTGTTCCTCTCCCTATGCAGTCTTATTTTTTAAGAGCTGTTTAAATACCACATACCTGCATTCAATCTAGACAGTCTTCTATGAGCTCAGTCTTCTATGATCTCTTCTCCTCTCAGCTGGAGGTTTGTTACAGTTGAATCCAGTCTTCTAAGAATCCAGTCTTCTGCAGGAGAGTTAGGCTATGTTCACACGGCTTAAAATAGGACGTATTTCAGTCCGTAATTACGCGCCGTACTGTCAAGGTCGTAAAGCGACAATGGATTTTCTGTTCCCACTCCGGTACTCCAAATCAGTGTCTAAGTGCACGGGCCGGCCAATGAAAGAAAGAGCCAGACACGTTGTTCCGATTCAATCTTATCCATGCACTACTATCTTTATTCAGGGCGGTACACATATTTATACGAGTAGAAAAAAGGGGGCGTGGGCGCATGCGCAGTGGGACAGTCCATAGGAAGGGGTTGAGCACAAAGTTCTCTTTTGGGTTCAAAGTCTTGCCAGGCAGATGTAACAGCCAGTGCTTCTTGGGACATGTAGTCGAAACTCATTTTGTTTTGTTGGCAGGATATACACGTGGAATCGCGGCCATCTTGAATGCCTCAATTCTGCACAGTCATCGTCCTCAAATGGATATATGGATATCTGAAATGATCTTATAAGGAGGAAAGCTTGGTATTTTCTTATAAACAGACTTTAGCTTATTGAAACACACATGTACACATATTAGCATTAACCCTCACAGTACTGCGCGAATTACGGGCTGAAATCCGTCCCAGTCATTACGGTAATGCACAGGTCTCATAGAGAATTGTGAATTACGTCTCCTCTCTCTGCTCGGCGAATCCGTCGCGGTGGGAGATAAGTGACATGTCATTTTTCTAGCGGCGTATACGCTCCGCTAGTAATGATAGTCTATGGGCCGGCAAGGTGCCGGCCCCCGTTTCCGCCCCCGTCCACACGGCGTAATTGCAGGGCGTAATTACGCCCCGCAAATAAGCCATGTGAACCCAGCCTTAGGGTGCGTTCACACGGCTTATTGCCGGCGTAATTGCGGGGACGGATTTCGCCTGCAATTACGCCGGCCGCCGTGCAGCGGGGGTGGGGCGGGCCCCATAGACAACCATTATCCAGGGCACGTATACCGCCGGGATAATGTGCATGTCACTTTCTCCCTGCTCGCCGCATTTCGCAAGCGGGGAGAAGAGACGGAATCCATAGTTCTCTATGAGAACTGTGGATTACCGTAATGACTGGGACGTATCTCGCTCCGTATTTAGAGTATTTACGGCTCGAAATACGGGGCGAGATACGTCCCAGTATAAGCCGTGTGAACATGGCATTAAAGGGTTATTCCAAGGCGTTAAACTTTATAATTTCACCATCAACCCTCATTACACCTATTAGAATCCATTGACAGAAGTAGTATCCGTGCCATACAACTCTATAGATGGGGCGAAGACTGCCAAGCTAGACTAATCCAACTGATGGATTTTTTACCTGTCATATTGCTGGAATACCCCTTTTATTTGATAATTACAATTGGAAATACCATATCTTCTACAGCATTGCTCAAGTCTTATCACTGTTTGAGTGCAAATTAGAGAGAATTTCTAGTCCTTACATTTTTCTCTTCTAAGCTGTGTGACAACAAATATGGCTACCATGACAGCCCGAGCAGGAGTTGCCACTTAGAGTCCTGAATTAAAGGGGTTGTCTCACTACAACGATTGCTGCATTTTATGTTAAAGATCTTGCAAAAACAAGTCACTTTACACTATGTGTCCATTAACTGTGTCCTACCTATTCCTAGATATCCCCTCTTGTATGGGCTGCATCAGCTCTTCAGGTTTCTCTAGCTACAGACTTGTTTGATCTCACCTACCAGTGCTGGTTGCTATAGCTACAGACCTGGGGGGACATGTCTAAAAACTATCTTGGTCTAAGACTTTTCTTGTTGCCCATAGCAACCAATCAGCGTTCCCCTTTCATTTCATATAGAGCTCTGAAATAATTAAAGAGGCGCTCGGAATGGTTGCTATGGGTAACAAGAAAAGTCTTAGACCAAGACAGTTTTCAGACCTGTCTCCCATGGTGTCCTCAGCAGCTCGTCACTGCAGCCTAGTGGAAGCCAGTAAATGCCCCTGAACTCAAAAATGAAACTTAGAAAACAGGACTGAGGTAAAGTGAATCACTGTAGTGAGACAACCCCCCCTTTAACCTACCTAAGGGCTTGTTCACACAGCGATTTTGGATCCGTTTTGGCAGCAGGTGGAACTAGTCAGACACCTACGGAGCAGACGCACTCAGAACTCAGGCGTACCTGAATTGAATATGCCGTGTATATACAAGCTGGATTGAAAACTTTCATCCTATAAGATTACCTTTTCATATACATCCTTTATATGTGATAATGTTGTTTATGAACTATGAACATTTGATACATTAAGGCCATGTTCACACGGCTTAATTGCGGGGCGTGATTACGGCACCTCGCCGGCCCATAGACTATCATTACTAGCGGCGCGTATACGCCGCTAGAAAATGACATGTCACTTATCTCCCCCCTCGGCGTATTCGCCGCGCAGGGAGAGGAGACGTAATGCATAGTTCTCTATGAGAGCTGTGGATTACCGTAATGAATGGGACGGATTGCAGCCAGTAATTTGCGCAGTACGCCGTGAATCACGGGCTGAAATACGCGCCCAAATAAGCCGTGTGAACATGGCCTAAAAGTTCACAATTATTGATGATAAAAGAAACAAGAAGTCATTTGTATGGCACACATGCTTGTTTGTTCCAACACGTATCCGACATGCAGCTGTGTGTTTGGATGCGTGTTGGCTGCAGCAGGATCATACCCTATCATTTTAAATAGGGCTCCTGCTGCGTCTTTCGGATCAAGAATTAATATGTCAGTTCTTTGAACGGATTCAAAAGACGCAATGAGACACATATCGGTGATCACTCGTGTGCACGCCGATGCATGTTTTACATTGCGAGTAGTGTAAAATCACACTGCACATTGTTAGATGTGTCTAGACGGACCCAAACATGCATCTAAGAACGTATGTTCACACGGACCCAACACGCTATATGAACATACCCTAAGGCCCTTTTCACACGGCGGATTTGGGCGCGGGTTTCAGCACGGTTGCCGCGGCCAAAACCTCGTCCAAATCGCACCCCAACCTTGCGTCTCCCGCCGCGGGTTTCGCGGTGGGTGCGGGCGCGGTTGGGCTGTGGTTTGGGGTGTGGTTTTCGCCTATACAAATTAAGAGGCAGGACCCAAACCCGCATTCGAACCCGCGCCTCAACCGCGCCGAAAAGCACAGCGAACCCCGCGCGGACACCGCGCCAAAGACTCGCTGTCATGACTTGACAGGAGACTTCGCACACACGTGTGACTAGTAACGCGGTTTCCCATAGGAAACCATGTTATGAACTGGGGCGCGATATGGACGAGGTTTTGGCCGCGGCAACCGCGCTTACACCCGCGGCCAAACCCACGCCCAAATCCGCCGTGTGAACAGGGCCTAAGGCTACGTCTACATGACAGTGATTTACTGTTGTATTTTTAAGCAGATTTGCTATTTAGAATCTGTAAAAAAAAGCGACTGTAAATCATTCCCACAGACCTCAATAGAAAATCTGAGCTGTAGTCTACACAGCTCAGATTTTCTGAGGTCAGACTTTTTCTGAGGTCCATTCATAGAACTTAGAACATGTTCTATAATCCATCGTATTTCACTTGAAAACAATGGACAGTACAGTTCAATGTTAATGGGCCGGCCGAAATCCAAAACTGACTGCAAAATCTGCACAAAAAAAAGTGGTAAAAAAACCCCAAAAAACATTAAAATACTGGTCGGATTCTATAACAGACGATAGATGCATTGAAGAACCTCTGGACTGGGTTTGTAGGCGTGCACCCGGACATTTAGATCTTCTAATGCTGCTGATTTTTTGGTTTATTTAGATTCTATGACAGAATCTGGTGGTATTTTACGATTGCCTTGTGCACGTAGCCTCAAGGTGGTTGATTTTGGCAGCCCCAAACGACAATCTTACATGTATTAGATGATCGGTCGATGTTCATTTGTCAGCAATTGGAGGAAAAAAGGATGATAAATTTCAACATGCTCAATCCATCATCATCATTAAAGGAAATGAAACTACGTCAAGCTTAATCCTTTCCCCAGATATCAAAATGCCCAGTCCTTCATTCTCAAAAAGGTAAAGGTAGATAAACCATCGCTAGAGACTTATTACCTTCAACAACTGGGCCTTCAGCATGCTCAGGCCTTCATTCTTAAAGGAGATAAAGGTAGATCGACCATCTACTGAGGCTGTTCCCTACTCCCAGGTTTCAGCAAGCCCATTCATTCTCAAAGCAGATGAAGCTATATAAGCCACTACCTGAGGCTTATACCTTGTGCCCATTTTCACATGCCCAATTCCTCAAAGAAGAGAACGGTGGATAAGCCACTGTCTGGGACTTATTCTCTCTTCCCCAGTTTCAACATGTTCAATCCTTTATTGTCAGAGGAGATAAAGGTAGATAAGCCACATTTAGGGGCTGTTCACACGGCTTATTTCGCTGCGGATTGGCGCCGTACTGCGCGCCGGATTTGCGCTGCAGTACGGCTCCAATCCGTCGCAGTAATTATGGTAATCCACACTCCATAGAACAGTGATCGTCGCTCCTCCCGCTCGGCAATACGCGCCTGATATCAAGTCTATGGGCGGCGGGCAGCCCCCACCCGCCCCCCCCTGCCCTTATTACGAATTGCGAGGTGACACGGCTTATGTTACATTTAGTGGATTACCGATATATTTATGTATAATATATATTATATATATATATATATATATATATATATAAATATATATTATATATATATATAATAGTATATATGTGTATATATTGTAATATATATATATATTTTTATATATATATATATATATATATAATATATATCACATTTTCCTCCCTTGACAGGTATAGTTTAGCCTGTACGATGGTTTATTATTATGGTACTGTTGAAAAAATTCTTTGTGATGACCTGCAATATGATTGTGACATTACTTTCATCACAGTATAATGATCAGTGCAACTAGTCCTGTGCATGTGATCCTTTCAATAGTTCTTTCATTCTTTATGCAATTTCTATACACAGTCCTGAATACCAGTAAGATATAAGACGCCAGCATATGGCGCCCTACTTATTATCTATAATTTATGAAATTGAAGCCGATTTTGAATTCAGCTTCCAGTTTCCATATTTCCAATTTGTGGCAACTTAGATGTATCAGCTTTGATAGATAAATGTCTTTCATTTCAATTTAAGCCTTTTTATTTTTATGAACTGCCAGTTATAAACTGTACCCTAAAAATCCATCCATTATACCCCGTGCTGTTGATTACATTACCATATGCTTCAGGTATTCAAAAGAAAAAATATATTCTACCTTACAAAACATGCCTTGTGAAGAAAATAATGACCAAGCTGCCTTAACCTCCCTTCTCTCAAATATTTTCCATTAATCTGCAAAAAATAATAATGCTCTTTTTATTGTGTTCCATAGAGATTGATTTTGGGACATTAGCGCAGCAGCGATATCCCTGGAGCCCTGCAAAATCAGAGTACAAAAACGAAATCCGAAGAAAATGGTTTATTGACAACAACAGCTATAAACATAGATTAATAGATTAGTCGGATAGTTACTGTGATGAAACTGGCACTTAAATTAGAGAAATGAACACTGATGTTACCCTTATAGTTAGAAGCTACTATTTGAGTGGCTCTCCGTTCCTTTTAGTTGCTTTTGGCCCTCTAAGGGTATGTTCACACGGCTTATTTTGGAGAGCATTTCGCGCCGTACTGCGCTTAATACGCGGGGAAATGCGCCCCATAATTACGGTAATCCATAGCTCTCATAGAGAACTATGGATTACGCCTTCTCTCCCCGCTCGTACAATACAACCGTATTGTGCGCACGGGGAGATAAGTGACATGTCAATTATTTGCAAATACGCGCCGCGAGTAATGCATGTCTATGGGGCCGGCGGTCTGCCGCCACCCCCCTCCCCCCCGCACCGCGGGAGTACGCGCGTCTTAGCGCGAGCTCCCGAAACACACGATGTACTGCGGCGCGTACATGTCCCCACGGCACGTTTTATTAACCGTTTTTTCAGCCAGTTCACGGTTTTGAAAACCGACTGTAATCCGGCTGAAAAACTTTTACATGGACCTTAATGGAAAATCCATGCAGCGGTCCCCACTGCACGGATTTTTCGCCCGGTGGTTTTTCAGACTGCCGGCGGTCCAAAAACCATAGGACATGTTCAGTCTTCTGTCCGGTTTTCGGGCGGAATATGAACATGCCTATGTGAAGAGGGAGGGCTTTTCTCCGCAAACCACGGAGAAACGCCATTCCCCGGCGGCCGTGTGCACGGCACGAAAATAGGAAAATACCGGTATATATGTGTCCTGTGCCGTGTAAACGGCCCCTTAGGTTTACTAGCTTTTTTTTTTTTTTTACATATAGGTTGATTTCTAAAGATTTCACACTGTATAACAAACATTAGCAAAAAAATACAGAAGGAAAAGGAACATTTTGGAGATGATCGAATATTATCCCATAGATTATGATACTCAGATGTGTATAGATGGCTTCAGTCAGCTATACACACAACGTAAATGTCAGCTTAAAATGTCAGACAAAAGGACTGGCTGAACAGTTCTCCAGTCTTCTGAGGTCTGAATTCTCAGGGAAAGAAGAGTCAGGCATGTGGAATTTTTACATTCCCGATCCATTGCTCCTTCAGGTGTCTGGAGAACCCTGCTCTGATTAAAATAAATATGCACAGTCAGATAGCCAAAGCGGGCAAGTTTATAGGGTGGTCCACTAAAAAAGCTAGTTGCCTGCAGCCATACTGTGTGTGGGCAGCTTTGAAGGGGTATTTGTATCTCAGACATTTGCAATATAAGATTCTGTCCACACGAGTATTTCAAGTCGAAATCCACGAGCATTCCGACTTCAAAAACCCGACAGTAAATCATCCCCATTGACCTCAATAGAAAATATGCGGAGTAGTTCATACAACACATATTTTTGGGTCAGATTTTAAGAGTGTTTATTCTTCTGTCATATTCCATGTGCGGATCCGCGTCCAAAATCCCATAGACATGACTAGGACTGTAAATCCGCCGGGAAAAAAACCAAACAAATCCACATGAATTACTCGTTAAATTGGTATCCTCCAGTGCGGTTTTCAGTCTACGTCCGACCCTATATTTTTTAAGTCAATGACGAGAGTCGCACATGTCCGACCACCTCAGCATAGCGGCTGCAGAAGTGTGCAGGACGGGAGGTCAGGGGACCCTGTTCTGGAGATAGGTGACGGTGGGACCTGCATCTAGAAGACATTTATGGCATATAACGTGGATATGCCATAAAAGTCTGAGATGGTAACACCCTTTTAGTTAGTCATCAGAAGTCTTCTTTACTGCTTAGAAGCATGAGAAACATGGCTGATGTGTAATAGGATGCATCATATTTATTAGCATATTTGGCGAGTCGTCCTTCCTGCTCCTGACTGACACTTTTGGAGTGGACATAGTTCTTATAATTGCATCCTGTCATTCAGTCTTGTTAGGGTATCTGTACCTTGACAGTAAAGCAATGCACTTAAATTCTGGGTATATACAATGTGAAAATGAAAAGATATGCATTTTTCTTTAACATGGCAGTGGATGGGTGACAGATGCCTCTATGACATTCGTCACAGGCTTCCATATGTCAGGAGCGTTTCCCGGCCTATACATCAAAGAGGCCATTAACGTGATGTGAACAGAGCCTTTGATGTGCAGTACTGCATACATACATTTGCTGAGAAGGTGCAGCTAAATAATACCTTATTAAAACCACAGTACACAAGATGGACCAATTATTAACCCTTCACACAGCGATAGTAATGTCATGGTAACAGACCTTGTTCTTCTTTATAATGTATTACCCATTTGATTGAACAAAAAGTGCTTTCAATGCAGAAAAAAATGATTGCTCGCATTTAGTATCGCTGTCTGAAAGTTAGAAAGCGTAAACTTAGACACTCAGTCTAAAAATGGGCGCTGTTTGGTTAATTTTGAGATCACGTTGAAAGTCGTGGGCAGCTTAAACATCTTTTGATCAAAATATGTGAACCGAGAGTCTCAAAGTTTTTTCATGTATGATAGATAGCATAAATGCTTCTTTAGGGATTTCCACGTAGTGTATTGCCATTTTTGCAGTAGTGTGCCGCTGGCGGCGGTCTGTGTGTGTACATGTATAATTACATGTGTGCCGCAGCCCTGCCAGTGGCACCCAGGTTTGCATACGTTTTTTCAGAAATGTTTTTGTGTGCAGAAACATACGTTATACTTGGTGTACATTGATTTTAACCTATATGGGAAGGAAGGGGTGCTTCCATTTTGGGTTTCTGCACCCGCCCACTCTCACAGGCTGTCATAAGAAGTGCAGCTTGCAAGTCTGGTGTGTTTTCTTATTTTTTTCTCTCTGTATAATGGAGGTCGGTTGACCCAGTGAGAGGCCGTGAATTGGCTCTATTGAGAGGTAAGGATAGTATAGGACTGCCCGATTTTGAGATCACGTTGAAAGTCGTGGGCAGCTTAAACATCTTTTGAACAAAATATGTGAACCGAGAGTCTCAAAGATTTTCATGTATGATCCACAGCATAACTGCTTCTTCTGGGATTTCCACGTAGTGTATTGCCTGTTTGGTTAATTGGCTCTATTGAGAGGTAAAGATAGCGTTGTAAGCCGTGGGTGGCTTAAACATTTTTTGATCAAAACATGTGAACTAAGACTCTCAAAGTTTTTTTCCTGTTTGGTTAATTTGGCACGTCTTTAGACTTGTCTAGTTTTTTAGACCAACCATGAGCAGGCGTACTTTCTACTTTGATTTTTAGCATATTTTTCATGCAGCATGTCGCATAGTGGTCATGGCCCCGTTACAGTTACACCTCGCCTCCATGTTGGAGAGTTCTTAAAAAGTGTCTAAAGCCCACAATAAATGGGCTCGACGGAAAGAAAAACTTAAGGGGCCGTTTTCACGGCACAGGACAAATACCAGTCGGAAATCCCGACCGGTATTTGCACTGTTTTCGTGTCGTACACTCGGCCACCGGGGGATGGCTTTTCTCTGCAAACCACGGAGAAAAGCCCTCCCTCTGCATAGACATGTTCATATTCCGGCCAAAAACTGGGCGTAAGATGAATATGTTCTATTTTTTTCGGACCACCGGCGGTCTCAATAACCTGGGGACCGCTGCGCGGGTTTTCCATAAAGGTCCATAATAAAAGTTGTCACCCGGTTTGCAGACGGTTTTCAAAACCGAAAACCATCTGAAAAACCGGTGAAAACCTGTGCAGTGGGGACAAGCCCTAATATTCACATATTGAAGCAATATCCAAGTTGTGTCCTGTTAGAATTGTAATAATCTTGGGTTATTTGCTTGGAGTCCTACCTCGTCACCGTGACTCAAAAGTAGGACTTGTCCATCAATCTCCTACAGAACAGACTGAATTGTTGCCCTTTTGTTGCCCCTAACCTCACCTGGAGATCACTTTGGTTAGAGACCTTTGAACAGCTTTATGCTGCCCTCTCTTGGCCCTTTTTCTTCCTTATTGCTTGTATGTACTTGCACAGTATGATTTCAAGTGGTTTTTTGGAATGTATATGTAACACTAGTGGACTCCAAGCAACAAACAAGCCAAACAGTAAACCAGCAGTCATACGAAATAACAATACGGAGCATATCAATAAGAAGAGAGACTTACTGCTAGATGATTCCGCAAACAAATAGTTGATGGAGCTCTGCCACCACCTGTAAGCTGCTGAACAGAGTGGTGCGGAGGGGCATGCCAGAACTGCAAATGCAAGATGGCGCCCCCTACCTGAGCTGGCACCACTGCAACTGCCAGGTGCTGGCTGCATCCTCCAGGGAAAATGTACAGCTGGTCCTTCTGTGTTCGAACCCTGTCCATCTCTGCTGGGCCACATAAATTGAAGTCTTCAGTTTGACACATGTGCCCTAAATCTTGCACTACGGCTTCCCCTGACACCGGAACCTCTATGCATAAAACTGACCCTAAAGCTTTCCATCAAAAATGTCCCTAAGCTACAACTGACCCTAATAAAGGAAGCTACGCTAGGACCCAGTGCCTTCCTGGGCAGGGCACAGCAAGAACGAGACAAAATCAAAATAATTTTCTTAAAGGGGTTGTCTCACTACATTGAGTCATCTTACCTCAGTTCTGTTTTCTTGGTTTCATTTTGAATTCAGGGGTGTGTTTACTGTCTTATACTGGGCTGCAGTAGAAGCCAGGTCTGTAGCCATAGCAACCAGTGCTGGCAGCCTATCATGAGAGTTGAACAGGTATGTAGCTATAGCGACCTGGGGAGCTGATGCAGACCATACAAGAGGGGATATCTAGGAATCGGTAGAACACTGGTAATGGACATATATTGCAAAGTGACTTGTTTTTGCAAGATCTTTAACATAAAAGCGATCCTTGTAGTGAGACAACCCCTTTAAGCAGTTCAAATTCTAGAACTTGGCCAAATGGAACTTAGACAATAAACAGCAATATACTAAAGCTTGATATGAATGAACTAGATAATAGGCTTCAAGAAATAATGATTTAACATTGTAAATAGGACATTGTTTAATGCTATGTACTTTTCTATCCAACTGCCGGACTCAAATCAGCTTTATAACAACTAAAAGTATCAGCTGACATGCTAGGATCCTGAGCAGTTGCCATACAATCACTTCAAAGAAGTACTCACAACACAAAGAGGCAGATATAACAGAGAAATTCCTGCTGACCTAATAGGCAGGAGAAGGCTATGTTCACACGGGCTAATTTCGGTGCGCATTTCGCATCGTATTTGCTCTAATACGGGCGAAATGCGCGCCGAAATTACGGTAATCTATAGCTCTCATAGAGAACTATGGATTATGCCTCCTCTCCCCTCTCATACAATACGATCGTATTGTACACGCAGGGAGATAATTGACATGTCAATTACTTGCGTCGAATACACGCCGCGAGTAGTGACTGTCTATGGGGCCGGCGGTCTGCGTACGCCCTGCAATTATGCCGTGTGAACATCGCTGAAGAGGAAAGGACAGCAGAATTCCTGCCATTTGTAACAGTATATTTAAAGGGGATTTCTCGCTACAAGGATTGCTTTTTATGTTAAAGATCCTGCAAAAACAAGTCACTTTGCAATGTGTGTCCATTAACCATATCCTACCTATTCCTGGAGCGCATACACAACTTTATACCTCGGCTGTGGATTCAAAGGTCCTATGCAACAGGGCTAGCACTGACCCAACCTGTGTTTTTATAGTATCAGAACTGCATGAAATAGAAATTTTAGCAGCTGAACTGGCGCTTTCTACCCTCTTGCTTTCTACCTGAGCCAAAGACTGCATGTAAAACATGGGTAGGACGAGTAGCAGCCGATCCTTAAACAAGAAAAAGGTGGATTTCAAATTGCCTTAAAGGGGTGAGGTAAGATGAATCAGTGTAGTGAGACAACCCCTTTAACTCCTCACTTTAGTAGTAATCCCCAAGTAAGGCTTCAATTTACCTGTCTTATATATGTACACTAAAATCAGAGTGCAAGAAGAACCTGCACCCTCAGAGTGATTCCACACAAAACACATGGAGCACATACATAACTTTATACACATCGTGCTTGGATGGATTCAAAGGTTCCTAGTGCAACAGGGCTAGCCACTGAGTCACAACTCCTGTGTTATTTTCATAGGTATCAGAACTGCATTGAAATAGGAAATTTTAGGCAGCTGAACTGGCGCTTTCTCCCTCTCTTGCTTTCTTACCTGAGCCAAAATGAGCTGCAATGTAAAACATAGGGTATGGACGGAGTAGCAGCCTGATCCTCTAAACAAGACAAAAGGTGGATTTCAAATTGCTCTTAAAGGGGTTTTCTCAGCACGCTGTCTTACTGATTTTTAGCAGTTATGCACTTACTCTGTCTCCTCAGGTTGTGGGTGGTTCTACAGCAGTGATTAGCATATTCAACTTCTAGTGAGCCATTAGAGTATGTTCACACGGCTGATTTGGACGCTGAATTTTCAGTGTCAAAACCTCGCCTGAAAACCGCCTCAATGCAGCACTTCTCAGACGAGGTTTTGATGAGGATTTGATCAAAATTTTCTCCTCGTGGTTTCCAACGCTCTTTTGCAGCGCTGTTTCAGCCAAGGTTTTGATTAAGTTTTCAAACCCTGTTTTCTTTCTGAAATACCCAAACAAATTAATAGCCAGGGCAAAAAACGCACCAAAAGCGCCTCAAAATCCGTGCCAAGGTTTTGGATGAGGTTTTGAAGCTCTCCATTGATTCCTATGGGGATTTCCAGCATTGAAAGCACTTCAAGAATTAACATGACCCTTCTTTTTCAGCATCCAAAGACGCGTAAAAATGTTATCGTGTGTGAACTTCAACGCTGTTTTACATAGGAATCAATGAAAATGAGCTAGCGGCGTTTTCAAGGCTTTTTGATGCTGTTTTTGGCAAGGAAACGCTGTGAAAGCAGAATCAAAATCAGCCATGTGAACATATCTTTAGGGTGCGTTCCCACGGCACAGGACAAACCGGCCGGTATTTGTCCTGTTTTGCGGCCATCCCCATGGCCGCGGGGGGGCGGCTTTTCTCCGCGATGAGAAGGTTGCGTTTCTACAGGTCAGGTCTGCTGTGGGTTTTCCGCTGCGGACCAACAAAATAAAATCCACATGCAAAAATCTGCAGATTTTGTCACTTATTTATTCTAGAGAAATGGCTTGCTCATACAGAGTAGTTTGATGTGAAGTTTCATGTGAAAATCTGGCACTTTCCAAATGAAATGTTCTTTTTTTCACCCATATTTTTCTACATGTGGATTTCATGTGGATTATTAAGAAGGTCACTTTTTTATGTGTTTCTGCTCCAATTCTGCACAGTGAAGTTAATGGTGCAGTAAACAACTGCGTGCTATCTACTTGTCTCTTTTTTAAGACAGATTGCACACCGATTCCATGCAGATGGAAACCACACTGTGTGAACATACCCTAAAATCCTTAACAAAGCCGTAACAATTGGTGTATTTTTTTTGTTTGCGGACTTTATTCTGCAATACCTACAGCGAATCCGACCCGTATTAATTACCCTTAAAGGAGTTATGTCAGAACACAAAAGATTATGCACCGCGGACTGAATTTAAAAAAATAAATACAAAAAGCCTATATTCACTTGCCTCCGTTCCAGCGCTGTGTCTCTCCGGTCTTCTGTTTACAGTCTGCTACTTCTGAATGGGCACAGTGCTGTAGTTGCTGATTCCCTGCAGCGGTCATGTGCCACTGATTTACATTACCCATCAGAAGTAAATCCCTTAAAGGGGCTGTCTATGTCATGATAAAAAATGTTACAGATGTAGCAGAGTATAGCTTGACTGTGATATCACGGCTTTTCGTGTTTTCTGCTCTCATCTGTAAACAACGGCCTTTGAAAAGCACTGAGAAAGTAGAGATAACATTGTGTGTCGTGATATCACGGTGCATTATCTGTTCTTTTTAGTTCTGCTACATCTGTTTGTTCCTTTGGCCACAAAAAGCCTATACAGGCAGTCCCCGGGTTACAAACGGGATAGGGACTGGAGGTTTGTTCTTAAGTTGAAATTGTGTGTAAGTCGGAACAGGTAGATTTATTAAATGTAATTCCAGCAAAAAAAGTTTTTTTTAGTTTTGGATAGTGCAGGGAAGGGTTTTAACATTTGTTTTGCTGTCTGTGCCCTTTTTTAGAAGATTTCACCTACCGTTCTGTATCTCATGTGCAGCTGTGGCATGCTGGCACTTGGTTATCATGGGGCGTGACTCAGTGTTGAATGTCAGCCCCGCCCCATAAGTCTGCGTCTGTAACTAGGGGACGTATGTAAGTCGGAACGATGTAAGTCGGGGACTGCCTGTACTCACTTTCCCCTGCTCCTCGGTTCCAACGCTACGTCTCTCTGGTCTGCTACCTCTAAACGGGTATGTCACTGCTGCAGGCGTTGATTGGTTGCCGCAGTCATGTGCCACTAATTTACATCACCGGTCAGAAGTGGATAGCCCCATACGGTGATATAAGTATAGGCATGTGACTACTGCAGCCAGTTAGCAGCTGAAGCGGTGACATCTCTGTTTGGAAGTTCAAAAATAAAAACCGAAGACTGGAGAGACGTGGCGGTGGAAGCCTGGAGGAGGGCGAGTTTAAGTATATTTTTTATTTTACTGGGGCCACAGGAGCTCCTGATATGATTTGTTATGAAGTGGACAATCTCTATAATGTGTGAGATATTCCCTTTAATTAAAGCTCAACAAAAAAACACAAGGGCACTGCTTACATTTATAGTATATAATCAGGCTCGGACTGGCCCACAGGGGAAACCCTCGGTGGGCCCCTGGGCATGATGATCCCCTGAGCAAGGTGGACCACTTAGAATAACAGGATTGGTACTGCTTTTGAGAAAGAAAGGCAGAAAGCAAGGGTCATGTGCAGTATGTGCAGTCATGTACAATAGCTGTAGGGTGCGCCCCAAGAATCAACTCCATTGGTGGGTCCCAGGATTCAACTCCATTGGTGGGTCCCAGGATTCAACTCCATTGGTGGGTCCCAGGATTCAACTCCACTGGTGGGCCCCAGGATTCAACTCCATTGGTGGGTCCCAGGAATCAATGCAACTGGTGTGCCTCAAGATTCAACTCCACTGGTGGGCACCAAGATCGTCATTGGTGGGCACCAAGAAACAGCTCCACTGGTGGCCCCAAGGATCATCTCCATTGGTGGGCCCAGGAATCAGCTCCACTGGTGGCCCCAAGAATCAACTCCACTGGTGGGAACCAAGAATCAGCTCCACTGGTGGGCACCAAGAATCAACTCCACTGGTGGGCACCAAGAATCAGCTCCACTGGTGGGCACCAAGAATCAGCTCCCTTGGTGGGCACCAAGAATCAGCTCCACTGGTGGGCTCCAGAATCAACTCCATGGTGGGCCCAAGATCAGCTCCACTGGTGGGCACCAAGAATCAACCACTGGTGGGCACCAAGAATCAACCCCACTGGGGGCCCCAACAATCAGCTCCACTGGTGACCCCAGGAATCAGCTCCACTGGTGGGCACCAAGAATCAGCTCCACTGGTGGGCACCAAGAATCAGCTCCACTGGTGGGCACCAAGAATCAGCTCCACTGGTGGGCTCCAAGAAACAGCTCCACTGGTGGGCCCATCAATCAGCTCCACTGGTGGGCTCGAAGAATCAACTCCACTGGTGGGCCCATCATTCAGCTCCACTGGTGAGCCCCAAGATTATACTTCACTGGTGGGCCACATCAATCAACTCCACTGGTGGGCCCCAGGCACCTCGACTGATATTGTATATAATGCATTAAAACTTGTCCCCCAGGAGCTGATGTAGGGCATTGGGGTGGCATTGACTTTGTATCTCTTACACATCCATATCTGCCTTCTGTATGAATGTGATGAAAGCCAACATAGGCAGTTTATCTGGATGTTAGTAAATAGCCTGCACAAAGCCATTGTGGAGCTCAGCTCTTGGGGATTGAGGTTTAGTGTAAATGCAAGAAAGAACAAACTGCAATCAATAAAGAAACCTTTGGGCCCCTTTAAATACCTCACCTCCCCTCTTAAAGGTCCTCTGGGTTTGCAGGCCATGTGTTTTGTGCCACTCAGTAGTTCTGCACTTGTTATACTGGACACCTCTATGGCTGTGTGCAGCTCATTATATTGTTCTTCTGTACGTTTCTGTTCATAACAGGCAGGAAAAGTGTTCGATTTCTGTCACATAAGACTAGATAAGCTCCAGAAGAGCAGATAACTGTCAGAAGAGTTCATGAAGCGTATCCTATATATGGATCACAACATATACCACATGCAAAGTCTATAGTGATTGTTTTGCTTTAACTATACACACAAACATAGCAAGTATTGTGCGACCATTTCCTAAAGTAGCACAAATATTCATTGGGCTGAAGCTGGGTTTATACAAGACCTGGTCTCCCATCAGATGGGTGTCTATTTAAGGACGTCTTGAAAAACACAGAGATACTTGTCCCAAATCCATGCACAAGAATGAACAACATTCATTTTCCAGCTTTTTTTTTCTATGTAGTAAAATCATGTAATGTTAAAGGGGTTGTCTCACTACAAAGATTTGTTTTCAACATGTAGGAAAGGCAAATGAAGACTTTTTCCAAATATATTGCTCTGTCTATTTTGCTTTGTTGAGAAGATGATACAGTTTTCTCTAGGTTACCGACTCTTTCTATCTTTCTTTCTTTCTTTCCATCTCTTTCTTTCGTTCTTTCTTTCTTTCTTTCCATCTCTTTCTTTCCATCTCTTTCTTTCTTCTTCTCCTCTCTCTCTTCTCTCTCCCTCTCTCTCTCCTCTCTCCCCTCTCCCTTCCTCCCTCCTGTTTGTCTTATCTAATAGCAGGCAGTGATTTTACCACAGAATGGCATACAGGACACCAACAGCTTGAGAACAGAGTTTATTTCTAACAAAGGAGCTCTGTAGCCTTGTGCACCATAGATTACATCTCCTGCTCTCATGTGAGTGCAATCTGAAGAACTGTGAATACAGAGTTGATAGGCTAAACACTGATATAGAACCACCCACAGCCTGACTAGGAAGACAGGAAGCATGAATCTAAAACTTCTTGTGGCTCTGTGCTTTGTTCATATCTGTGCCATGGTTTTTATCCAGAATACACAATGGACCCCAATGCAATCAAAAAGCCTCATTAAGAGCAGGAATACAAAGTGCGTTTTTTTTGTCACGGCCACAAGCACAAATTTGCAGACTAAGGCTATGTTCACACGGCTTAAAATGGGACGTATTTCAATCCGTAATTACGCGCCGTAGTGTTCGAATTACGGCTGGAATACGTCCCAGTCATTACGGTAATCCACAGTTCTCATAGAGAACTATGGATTACTTCTCCTCTCCCTGCTCGGCGAATCCGCCGAGGGTGGAGAAAGTGAAATGTCATTTACTAGCGGCGTATACGCGCCGCTGGTAATGAATGTCTATGGGCCAGCGAGGTGCCGGCCCCCCGCTCCCGCCTCTCCCCCGTCCACACGTCGTAATTGCGGGGCGTAATTACGCCCCGCAAATAAGCCGTGGGAAACCAGCCTAATGGTGCAAAAAACATGTTAAAAAGTCATTACACTTGCAGTTAGTAGTAAGACGGATCTTTTTAAAAGTTTATCCCTGTATAATCCACCGAGTCCATATCGAACGGGCAGTATCCACTGCTAGTAGTCAGATGAGGGTAGCTGCCGACCGGTGGTAAGTTGCACACCTGCAACGTTTCGAGGGTGTTCCCTCTTTGTCATGGACACATTGCAAAATGCGTCCGCTTTTAGGACCCCACATGTAATCTATATTGTTTTTAGATTTTTGGTCAAGAATAGAAGTGTTTTTACTTTTTTATGCAATAGCTTGATCTCGTTAAAAGTTTGTTAATGGACAAAATAGCCTATTTTTTGTCATTGGTGTCAGAATATACGTCAAAGGCTTTAAATGGAACCTCCGATGCCGATATGAACACGCGTAAGGTGTTATTCATATGTGGACATACAATATTCTTTAATGAACTTGGACAAGTTTAGATTATTTGCAGCGTTTATGAACGTCATTGGTTTCATATCTGTATCTCGTGGTCTTTCCATTCTGATATTATTGCCATTATCTCTCAGCCACAGAGCTTTCCGTTTGATCGTAAATGAATATGATGACTATGCTCTTGTACTGTCGTATCTTTCTTGTATCAGGCCATCAGACAATAAATGTTCTCTGCATGTCTTCCATAATTGCAATCTGGCTTTGTCACAGCAGAGTCGGAAGCTTATAATTCCCAGAACAGCAATTTGCATTAAGAAGTTGCTGAAAACATATAAACTGATTTATAAAGGAAAATCTCATTTCCTGACTTTTCTGAATCTTTAAAAATTATATTTCAAGGAACTGGTAATGGAATAAGTGTAACAAGGGGTATTCTTAAATGCAAAAATCATAAATTTATCTGTTACTTCAACTACTTATTCCATCATTGAGGTAGAAGTGCTTAAAGTTATGAAACCAATGCTGCAGCTCTTCTGCCAGAGGGCCCTATAGATGACAGCTCCTGCTGTGGCTCATCGATGTAATACAAGCGATGTACTTTCAAGTTTACTGTACACATCTAAGGGGGTGTTCAGGTCATGCTGGTAATCTTTGCACCCAGGAGGGTGCTATGTTGAGTTCAATGGCACTTGCTGACTAAATCAAGCACACAGTGTTACGTCAGGATATCGTTTGCACAGAATTCTGTTGCTGGCCAAGGAACTTGTGTGCCCTAAAGAACCTAATGATGGGAACTAACTGTGGGGTCCAGTTGCGGGTGCTGTAACCTTATGGGTATGTTCACACGGCATCTTGTGTCCATGTGAACATCCGCTTTTCTGATGCGTGTCTGGGTCCGTCTGAACGGACCCAGACACGCATCTAATAATTAGCAGTGAGTTAACACTGCCGGCAATGAGAAACACACAGCGGCGTTCACATGAGTGATCGCCGATGCGTGTTTCCATCACATCTGTTTGGTCCGTCTTTTGGATCTTCTCCAAGAATCGACATGACTGACCCGACAGATGCAATGCAAACACTCAGCGGCGATCACTCATGTCACTGCACCTCTGCTAACCCTACTGTGTATGGGGTCCCGGAGCAGACAAATGTCACTGCACCTCTGCTAACCCTACTGTGTATGGGGTCCCCGGAGCAGACAGATGTCACTGCACCTCTGCTAACTCCTATGTGTATGTGGCCCCGGTGCAGACGAATGTAACTGCACCTCTGCTAACTCTACTATGTATGGAGCCCCGGAGCAGACAGATGTCACTGCACCTCTGCTAACCCTACAGTGTATAGGGCCCCAGAGCAGACAGATGTCAATGCACCTCTGCTAACCATACTATGTATGGAGCCCAGGAGAAGACAGATGTCACTGCACCTCTGCTAACCCTACTGTGTATGGGGCCCTGGAGCAAACAGATGTCACTGCACCTCTGCTAACCCTACTGTGTATGTTGCGGGCAACTGGAATAACGGACTGATTTTTGCTACACTGTAACCTCTGCTAACCCTACTGTGTATGTTGCCCCGGAGCAGACAGATGTCACTGCACCTCTGCTAACCCTACTGTGTATGGAGACCTGGAGCAAACGGATGTCACTACACCTCTGCTAACCCTACTGTGTATGTTGCCCCGGAGCAGACAGATGTCACTGCACCTCTGCTAACCCTACTGTGTATGGAGACCTGGAGCAAACGGATTTCACTGCACCTCTGCTAACCCTACTGTGTATGGAGCCCTGGAGAAGACAGATGTCACTGCACCTCTGCTAACCCTACTGTGTATGGGGCCCTGGAGCAAACGGATGTAAATGCAGCTCTGCTAACCCTACTGTGTATGGGTCCCCGGAGCAGACAAATGACACTGCACCTCTGCTAACCCTACTGTGTATGGGGCCCCGGAGCAGACGGATGTCACTGCACCTCTGCAAACACTACTTTTTATGGGGACCCGGAGAAGATGGATGTCATTGCACCTCTGCTAACCCTACTGTGTATGGAGGGGCACCCTGGGGGGGGAAAAAAAGGCAGAAGGGATGTCACTGCACCTCTGCTAACCCTACTGTGTATGTTGCCCCGGAGCAGACGGATGTCACTGCACCTCTACTAATGAAGTGGCATCAGCAGAAGAGACTTCAATTGTCACGGCAGTATGGGAATTAGACCTTTGCTGAATGGCGAGGGGTTTTCTTCTCAAATAAATCATGTACTCTGCTTCATTGATCGTATGGATTTTGGCGAATCAGATGAGGAACAGAGAACAAACACCCTGCAACTATTGCTGGAAGAACACAAGCTGGGGGTTCTGGTCTGGAAAATATTGTCTTGGCCTTCTCTGGACCAACTCATTTATGTGGAACATATTCTCAACAGTTTGGTTAGGAATCCATCCGTGCAGATCACATACACCCATACATACTGACTATCTTCCCTGGGCAGATGTGATCTTCCAGCGAGACAGTGTACAGCTGGAAATATCTGACATAACATGGAAGAGCAGGACCAAGTACTATTCCTCAGACTTGATTACAAAGAAGCATCTGCGGGACCTTGATTGTCATGTTTGCTCTATAGCAGCTGTGGGATGCAGTTGGCTCCAGATACCTGTGACAACCTACAGGACCTTATTGAGTCACTTCCAGCCCGTCCAGCTGCTGTCTGTGCTGTACACGGGGGATATTGGCTGCTGGTCATAATATTGTCACTCAGCTGGGTATTTATCGGAGATGCTGTATTAAGGAGTTGTGTGATTTGGACAATCCTTTTTAATATTGAAGGCTTCTCTATTGCATAACAATATCTCAAAGGGAATTTTAAAGGGCTATCTACAACAGACACCCCTTTTAGTCATACTTGCCAACTTTTGAAAGTTTGAAAGTGGCAGATTCCAAGTGGTGGCCACGCCCATGTTGTTTGTGAGCCATGCCCCTTCAAAAAGCCACACCCACTCCACCTAACTGCATAATGGCTCTGGAAGAAAGCCAGGTTGTTTCCCCCCACTAGCCAGGTAGTAGTCCCCTTTATCCAGTTAGTGCCCCTTATAGCCAAGTAGTAGACCCCTTTATCCAGGTAGTGCCCCTTGTAGCCAGGTAGTGCCCCTTATAGCCAAGTAGTGCCCGTTATAGCCAGGTAATAGCCCCCTTGTAGCCAGGTAGTAGCCCCATTTAGCCAGGTAGTGCCCCTTGTAGCCAGGTAGTGCCTCTATAGCCAGGTAGTGCCCCTTATAGCCAGGTAATAGCCCCCTTGTAGTCAGGTAGTAGCCCCCTTGTAGCCATGTAGATGCCCTTTATAGCCAGGTAGTGTCCCCCTATAGCCAGGTAGTGTCCCTATAGACAGGTAGTGCCCCTTTGTAGCAAGGTAGTGCCCCTATACCCAGCTAGAAGCCCCTTATAGCTAATAAAAATAAAATAATAAAAGCCACTTACCTCACCAGGTTCCCTGCAGCGTGTCCAGCTCCGGATATCTCCTGGGCCGGCATCCAGCGTCGCAGGGGGAGTGAGTACAGCCGAGCGTCACACCCCCTGCGACGCTGATCTGTAGGTACAGCACTCATCGAACGCTGAACATAGAGGGGAGAAGGCAGGAGGAAAACGACCCCTCCTGCCTCCTCCCTGTACGAGCAGCTGCACGGAGCGTGCAGCTGCTGACTGACTCTCTGCGGCCGCGGCAAAAACCGTCCTTTGCAAAACCACAGATGACAAACACAGCTCTGCTGCAATGCATTGTGTGCAGCTGTGCGATCTTGTTAGTAAGTAGGAAGGTAGCCCTCAGCTGGATAATAAAGAGAAATTGATTTGCCCTTGCAATATGAACAATGGCCTCATTACAGATTATCACTATCCAATTAAAGGTAATATGTTATTGATGGCCATTATTCACGGATCTTTAGTGCTACAAATAATAGGCTTATCCACAGCAAGAAAACTTAACAATTTAAAAATATTTTTTGTACTACATGAACTGTGTGACTCCAGTTTGTTTCAGAAATTGCTGGGGCTGCCCCATTTATCTGAATAGGACTTGCATCCACACACATGCTGCATAAACAACCCCATTCACATGGAATGGATTTTTCAGTCACAGAAACATCTGCAATAAATAAAACTGTCAATAGATACTTAAATACGTGGAGTAATGTTTTCACATTGTCAATACCTGAAACAGGGCGTCCATAACGGGCCTTTATGTGTTTTTTGGCAGTTCTCCTTTAAAGAATGGAAAAGCTGTAAAATCAATTCTTGTAATTTAAGACTAACACTATTTATGTGCTATTTGTAGGCAGCTACTCCTGGTGATGGGGCAAGTTGGGATTTTTAGCCTGAAATGCATGGAGATTTTATTCTTTTTTTTTAATGTCCAATGCAATACAAGCAGTCCCTGGGTTATTAAAAAGATTCTGCAGGTTGGTTCTGAATGGGAATCTTTTAGGTGGTTTATGCTGCCCTATCTTAGAGCAAAATGTGATAGAGGGAGAGAAGCTGAGCTCTGTGATATATAGGGTTATATGATAGAGGAGAGAAGCTGAGCTCTGTGATATATAGGGTTATATGGTAGAGGAGAGGAGCTGAGCTCTGTGATATATAGGGTTATATGATAGAGGAGAGAAGCTGAGCTCTGTGATATATAGGGTTATATGGTAGAGGAGAGGAGCTGAGCTCTGTGATATATAGGGTTATATGATAGAGGGAGAGAAACTGAGCTCTGTGATATATAGGGTTATATAATAGAGGAGAGAAGCTGAGCTCTGTGATATATAGGGTTATATGATATAGAAGAGAAGCTGAGCTCTGTGATGTATAGGGTTATATGATAGAGAGAGAAGCTGTGTGCTGTGATCTATAGGGTTATATGATAGAGGAGAGAAGCTGAGCTCTGTGATTATAGGGTTATATGAAAAGAGGAGAGGAGCTGAGCTCTGTGAATATAAAGGGTTTTATGATAGAGGGAAAGGGGCTGAGCTCTGTGATATATAGGGTTATATGATAGAGGAGAGAAGTTGAGCTCCGTGAAAAATAGGGTTATTGAAAG